>JAJPUD010019950.1:0-13081 GCA_023553655.1 Myrmecobius fasciatus
TGAAGAACGGGAAGAAGAGCACATTTATAAGGTCAGCTTAACCTCCTTAACCTTAACCTATTAAAGGAACAACCAGAGCTCCCCAAGAGTAGATTAGGAAGCCTTTGGGGATTGTGAGCTCCCTGCCATTAGAAATGCTTAAACTGAACTCAGGTAGCTACTTAGCAGAGAGATTGTAGAGGGAAGATTAATCTTCCCATCAGACAGAGGCTTGGAATTGATGACCTTTCATGTCTCTCTGGATGCAATAATTCACTAGGCAATTGAGCAGGGATTGCCTTGTGGTATCTTTTCTGATTTTACCTTGAACTATTATTTCACTCGTTAAAAGTTTGTCAAGAAAGTCGAGTCTTTTATGGGGCTTGTGTTGTGATCTACAAATCAAAGGATCTTGGCTCTGTGGGCTGCAGATTGGGGGAAAAATAGCTTCTGGCTCCTGAGTTAAAATTTGCCAGCCAATGTCTATTACACCCGAGCTCTCGAAGTGGGGACAATGGAGGCAAATCAGCCGGCTACTGTGAGTAGCTTAGCCCTGTCCAAGGTGCTTTGAGGGGAAGATAAATATATCCCGGATATACTCTTCCTAAGGGTTGGGGGGAATATTGGAAGAAGGAATGCACACAGACTTAGGAAATGTATATAAAGCAGCAGTCCTCTGTCACTGGCCCCAAGGGAATGGACTACTGCTCTGGTCTCTCTCAGGGCCTTAAAACTTGTGTGCCTTGACTTTATACCTACTGCAACATGTTGAGGTCCTGAGCCAACTGAGAAAACGATAAAACCGTAGCCTTTCATTACTATTGGGTTCCCTTGGAGGTAGGGGCCAGGTAGGTGGCAGAAAGCTGCCTCATCCCAAGGTTTACTGTCCATCATTTCTGTCTAGTTCCCAGGTCAAGGCTAGTTCTGTCATCTAGGGCCTTACCGATTACTCCTTTCCCATCACTACATCGGGGAACATGGGGCTCTGATCCTAACTTCTCTCAGAGCTTGGTTTTGATGGCTTCCTTGGCTTTGATTCTGCAGGTACCCGAGAAGAACAAGAACATTTAAGCCCTCTGGAACAGAAGATCACTGAGGCATCAGATGTTTCACTGCCATGATTTCATTTAGAACCAGGGTTTCAGACATCAGGCCTGACCAAGAATCAAATACACAGTCCATGAGTGGTATGACCTCTTAGGATGAGACAAAAGAACTAAAAACATGTGCAAATGGAATCAGGCTCCCAGGGACCTGAATAGCAGATAGTCACTGACCCAGATGTTTGAGCTGACCTTCCATTTGGCTCAACCCCTTCATCTCTGGTGTTTTCGAGAGAGCACACTGAAGCCCTTTGCCATTACAGAACCTTGGAGGCTGAAGGCCCAAGTCAACCAATACCGTGCTCATCTTGTGACTAGTAAACTCCCATATCCGTCTCACTCAATTCCTGTGATCTGGAGTCAGCCAGGAAACAATCTCCTTCCCTTTCAACCCCTCATTCTCACCCTCCTCTTCCCTGCCTCTCCGGAGTCCTTATGTATTCTATTAAGTCCTAAGAAATTCATTCTATCACAAGCTTCTCTTTGTCCTAGATCCTTTCCACTCAAACTTCTAGCCTCTTGTACTTATGAATACTATGTTTCCTTTGGAATACACGGTGTAGTCTCAGGCCTTTATGCTTAATCTTCCTTTCCTCCCTGATCCTTGCCCTTACTTGAGGATATAAGTATATATGTCAGTGTCCCCTCCCATAGCTTGACTGACTTCCAGTTCTTCAATATCTATAATCTGAACATTCATTCCACTTCAGTTACCTGCAGGGATGCTACTATACATTTTTGTTCATAAAAGCATTTTGATATATCTATCTATATTTATATATCTTCTATGATTTGTTCGTTGACCTACAAATTCTTTGGAGTTAGGTTATTTAGTTTCTAATTAATTTTAATCCTCGCTTCAAAGATCCTTTACTGAATACAATTGTTATTGCCTTATATTTAATATTTCTGCTTTTTTACATTTGTGGAGTTTGTATGTCCTAGTTCATGGTCAGTTTTTGTTAAGGTTCTGCAAGCAGCTGAAAAATATGTATACTCTTTTCTGTTCCCATTCAGTTATAACTGGAAAGTATATATATATCATATCTAACTTTTAAAAAATTCTATTCAAATTTCTATGCTCCATGGAAGACCCCTACCAAGGTGGTGAATGGTTTCTATGTTCCCAAATATATTCCAAGTGTGTGCCCTCTCTCCCTACTGCCATGAGTTTCATTGTAAGAGAATATGACCCAGGTGACTACTGTTCTTACAACGATATCATTTTAGCCAATAGACAGAATAAAACAAAGTAATTTACTGATTATTATATGTAAGCGTAGCAGTGAGCGATTGTGAATTCTAGTACAGTCCCATAGAATATCCTTGAACCAGAAGAAGAACCTCCCCTTAAGGACCCAGCCTGAACACTGTAAGTGCCAAGTTGGGGAGGTAGGTCAGCGGGATATTCCAGAAAGCTATTTTACACAACTTACAGAGGTCTCAGGAGAGCCGAAGATGGGGGTTGTGAAGCTTCCACATGTGCATCCGCATTAGGCTGGTGGTGTGGCAGCTCCCAAGATGACTTCCCAGTTTGCCCTTTTTGTACATCCCATCCTGATGGATGGCAGAGATGCTTCTTTTGGGGGGGCTGCAAGACACTGACTGATGGAACAATCTCATGTTTCCATAGCTACCATTTGGTATCTTTGAAGGCAGAAATTGATTGAGGAGCAGGAGATATGGTATTGGAATGTCTTCCAGATTATTCAAGATTGGTTACAAAGGGGGACGTGGAGAGGCTTATCTGGGCTTCCAGATGCTTTGAGGCCCATGGACACATGCATGAAATTATAATTGGTGAAAAGGAAAAGGCTTTTCCAGCTAATTTTGGGGGTGGAAAAAAGGAAGCAAGGAGCAATTAAGACTACACGGTATCACATGATCATATGTATACTCAATTCATATGGATCATGAATCTTCTCAGGGAATTCTGCCTTTCAATTGTCTGGGCCTTGCCAGAAGGAGGACCGTTATTCATCTCCTCTAGCGAGGATCAAAGGCCTTATGGGGCGGTGATTATGGATTTTGTCCTTGAAGAGTGTACATAGGAATGCTAGTTCAGAATCTATAGTAAACTTGCAACACATACAAGGGTCCTAAGAATAAAAGAAGGGCCTTATTAATACAGCAATATATAAACACATGTGTGCAGATTCTGTCCTCTGGCCTTGGGGTCCACTCAAGTCCAAGTTGTTGACTGGTCAAGAAAGTCAGTCAAAGGGCAGGAAAGTCATTAAAATTAACTGGGGCCAAAGGAGAGGGCACCTGGAGGCTGGTAGAGCCAGATTGGCTATTTTCTTCAGCAAATATTTACCTAGTTCCCTCTGGGGCTAATTTGACCCCATTTTCTCCATTGCTCATTTTGGGGAAGGTTTTTTAAAACGATTTTTTTCCATGACAAAATAGTGTATAATGAAGATGTTTCTTTTGGGAAGAGAATAAAAACTATCCCACAAGTATTATGTAAAAGAATTAGGGGTGTTCACTTCAGATTTTAAAAAAAAGTTTAAGAGGGGAGTTGAGTACTATCTTTAATTACTTTAAAGGTTGTCAAATAGGTCTAATTGGCTCCTGAGGATACCATAGCAAATAGTGAATGTGAGTTGTGGAGGAGATTTTGACTTGCTACAAGGGAAAAATGCAGAACTGTCTGAAAATGGAATGGTTTGCTTTGTGAGGGTGGGATAAGCAAAGGGGTGGAAGTGGGCTCCCATCACTGGATGCCATCAAGCAAAGGATGGATGGATGACCCCTGTTTAGGGATGTTGTCGATTCTGAGTTAGAAGAGACCTTGAGGTCATCTAGAACAACCCCTTCGTTAACGGTAAGGAAAATGACACCTCAAGTAATTAAGTGCCTTCCTCCAGGACACACATCTAGGAAGTAACACAAGTGCCATTGGGCAAGCAATTGAAAACCGGTTATGGAGGCCTTATGATGTGTCTGTCAGGCACTGTGCTAAACACTGGAGGTACAGAAAAGGTAAAAAATTATCCCCGTCCTCAGGTAGCTCACGTTCTAATGAAGAGGACAATACATGAGCAACTATGGACCTATGAAATCTAAAGGCAGCCCCAGAGGAAGGTACTAACAGTTCAGGGAGGGGCGAGGGGAGCTGCCTAAGGCCTTCTCCAGAATAGGGGATTTGAACTGAGTTTTGAAGGCATCTGGAGAGAGTAAGACGGAAGGAGGTGGGGACAGCCAGCATAAAGACGGGGAGATGGGAGATGGGAGTATTTTGTGTGAGTAACAGCAAATAAGTGAGAGTGGCTGGATTGTAGAGTACAGAAAGGGCCATAGAGTGTAAGAAGACTAGAAATGTAGGAAAGACTCAGATTAGAAAAGGATTTGAATGCCAAATGGGATTTTGTATTTGATCCAGGAGGTAATAGGGAGTTCCTAGAATTTTTTGATGGGGGAAGGGGGTGAGATGGCCAGCCCTGCATATTAGGAAAATCTCCTTAGCAGCTCAGTGGAGAATGGATTAGAGTGGGCAGAACTTCAGCTATAAGGCCATAGCAATAGTCCCGGCAAGAGGTGCTAAGGGCCTGAGCTCGGGTGGAGCTTGTGTGATTGGAGACATCTACCATAGAGCTTCCAAAGATGAGATCGAGAGGCCTTGGCAACAGATTTGATATGTAGGGCCAGAGAGACAGTGAGGCGTTGAAGGTGATATCTAGGTTGTGAGCCTGGGCAACTGGGAGGATCTTGGTACCCTGGACAGTAGCACTTTGGGGGAAAAGGTCATGAGTTCTGTTTTGGACATGTTAAGATAACTCTGAAGTCTGTGAGATCCTGTGATTACACTTTTTGGCAAATGATGAGTTAGGACAAGTCAGTTAATATGCACTCAGATCCTACATCACCCCAATCTAAGACTCCAAAGCCATCAAGCCCTGTTCTTCAAAACCCAACCACCTCTGCATCCTTCAGTCCCCTAAACTGAGGGTCAGGAGTTGGCTCAGTCCTTGGACCTGGACGTAGGCCACACATATGTTTGTCAGCAAGTATGTGGTGGAGAGGCAGGAGATGACTTTAAGGGAAAGGTAGGGACCCTCGTCTCTGGTGGAGTCAGAACAGGTGGGTACTTTCGTGGTATGACTGCCTCAGTGCTCCCAAATGTTTACCTCACCAGCCTGTCCTGGGGAGCCTGGTTGAGTCATTTTTTTTTCTGGATAAAGTATTGCCATCTCTTCCAAAGTAAGCCAGAATCCCACATTTAAGGAGAAATGAGGATATCAGTTTCTTGATTGCTATCATTTCAGTTCATATGTTGGAGTAGGAATAAAAGGTAGAACCCAGCTTCAGCATGGTTCCTCTGAATGAGCACTACTGAGAGCAAGTTTGGTGCACTTGACTCATCTCAACTAGAAGATTCTGGGAAAAAGCAGCCTCTGATATCCCTGACGGATGTGAAATTTCAGTGCTTTTGTTCTACCCCTGCCAGAAGCAGTTGGGTCAGGGTAATGACTGGCCCTAACAGGATCCAGAACATTTAGATGATTAGAACTGGAAAGCACCTTACAATATGGAGGATAGGCTGTTAGGAGATCTCTGACTCAAGTGACCAGAGTTCTGTACTTGGAATTCCAGGCCCAGAGTTTGCTACTCATGAGATCTCAGGCAAGTCTTTTAATCCACCTGAGCCTCAGTAGACGAATAAGATTCTTTCCAACTGTAGGTCTATGGGACATGGGACATCAGAGCTTAGAACACAGAAAGTCAGAGGTGGAAGGGATCTTAGAACAGGGAATGACAGACCTTGAAAGAAGCTAAACTGAGAGACTATCAGAGCTAAAAGGGACTTAAGAGTCAGAATACCAATGCCAGAGAAGACATTAGAACAAGGAATGTCAGAGCTAGAAGGTGGTTTGGGGCAGGGAATGTTAGAACTTGGAGGCACCTGAGAACAGAGAATATGACTCTTGGAGGGAACCTTAGACATAATCTAGTTTGACTCCTTTATTTTGTACATGGGAAAGCAGCCCAAGGAGTATGTGGCAGAACCATGACAAGGCCCCAGGCCACCTGCTGCCCAGACCCGAGCTTCTCCCACCATTCCCTTCACATTCTCTCTCTTGTGAAAGGACATAAGGAAGGCCCAGACTCAGCTGGTGTGAAGCGGGAAGCCCTTCCAGGCAGCTCTGCTGTGGTGCTGTTCCCCTTCTGGACATGAATCACAGACTCCCCGAGTGGGGCCTCCCTAGTCAGCAGAAGGGCCTCTCTTCTCCACCCCCATTCTGCTCCTTGCCTGGGGGAATAAGAGTAGGAACTTGGGAGATTATCAGGGGCTCCCAGCTCAGGCTGCCTCACCAAAGAATGCCCTCAGACCCCTGTGCTGGGGGGGGGCAAAAGCAGGCCTGCTAGGCCAGGCTCTCCTGCTCCACTCCTGGCCTACGGCCACAGCCAGCCTACTGGGTGTAATCAACACCTGCCACTCGGTTCCTCTCCGAGAGGGGGAAAGGGCAGTATTTGGAGCAAGGCCGCTTAGTGCTTGGAGCTGGCAGGGGCCCCTCAGGGATTGGAAGCTAGGGTCACTGAAGAGAGATCATATGATCTTGGATTTGGGAGCTCCAAGGGACCCTAGAGATTGTCCATCTTATGGAGAGGAAAGGGGTCAGCCTCCCTCCCATGTGACCGAAGGCATGGACTGGGGAAGGGCCAGGGCCTTGGTATTGATACAAGAAGCCCGTCCCCTCCATATCCTAATCAAAACGTTTTGTTGTGTCCTGGACCTCTTTGGCAGTGTGAGGAAGCCTAGTACATTGGCTTCTTGAGGGAAACCAATTATATAGAACTATAGTCACCAGAAGTTTTTTTTTTGTTTTTTTTTTTTGTTTTTTTTTTTATTTACAAGTCCCTGCTCTTGCCCCCTGGAGTCTCTCTGCAGAGTCCTTAAAAGTCCGGAGACCCAGTTTAGGAACTCTTGTTCTCATTGTTGCCTGTTTGTTTTTTTCCCAGGAGGCCATACTCTCTTATCCTAGAGGCATGATGACAAGAGCACCTTAAATCCTTTTTCTTTTGGACCCTCCCATAACCACCCTGGGAGGTGAGGTGTATAGGTCTTATTTTAAAACTGGGAAAACAAAGGGATGGGACGTGACTCACCTAAGTTGGCATAGTTAGTGAGTGGTATAGTCAAGCTCGAATCCAGGACCTCCTGATTTCCATTCCTGGGAATTCTGATCTGGTTTCCCTGAAGATGTTTTAGCTGTTAAGTTTTTTTCTCTAGAGGAATGGCAGGTTCTTTTAGGAGACTCGGAGAGATTGGGGGGCTCTGAATTTGGATTCAGAATTCTAAATGACCTGCAAGCCCCACAGTAACCTTGCTCTGATCCCCATTTTACAGGTAATGAGCCTGAAAGTCAGAGAGGCTGCCAGTGGCCACACAGCCAGGAGGTACCAAAGGCAGAGATTGAATTCACCTCCTTGCTGCCTCCAGGTCTGCCTCGCTTTCTCCAGCAGTTGTTGAGCCGTAGTCGACACAGTTCCTCGTCCACAGTAGGAGACTAATAAATGGGGAAGGGCATTGAAGTCACGTGAATTCTGCCATCTCTTTTAATCATGTTAGCCTGAGGTTTTCACACTCGTGAAATCAGGGCACTGGACCAGGTCATCTCCAAGGTCCCTCTAAGCTCTGACATCCAATGAAATCCTTGGAGATTTAGAGCAATGAATGAATGTCTAAGAAGGCTAAATATGGGCACTGGGGTAAGTGGTCACCCCTTGGTGTTCTTTTGGTCACAGCCACCTCTAGGCGGCCATCGGTCTACAGACTATGTGGGAGGGTCTTGGGGCTTAATAGGGATCTCAGAGATCATCCTGCCTATTTCACAGAGACTGGGACCCAGAGACTTGCTCAGTGTCTCAAAGGTAGCACAAGCCAAGTCTTAAACACAGGCCCTTTGACTGGGTTTTCGGCTCTTCCCACTATGGCTGCTAGGGAGTGGTGGGATCTACCAGGTCAGGATTCGCCATGCTCCTTTGGCTTGCCCGGGCCTGCTGTACCCTGGGCTCTAGGACAAGATTCTAGTGAGGGCTCAGGGCCCCAGGGTGGAGGGGGTGGGGTGGGGAAAGCAGCTGCCCAACCAAGCTTTCAAGGTCCTATAACCCAGTGGGGAAGAGCGGCCTTGTCCAGGGTGCTGATGCCCCCTGGTGGCTTGAGGTGTGTGGTTTGCAGCCAACCTGACTTTCCACACCAGTACTGTCCCTGGCTCCTGCTCCCAGGCTCCAGGCCAGCTCCTTAGCCCCTGGAGCCCTCTGCTTCTCGGAAAGGCTCAGCAGCAGTTGGGCGCCCTCCCTACCTCCCTCCCCAACCCTTTTCAGAACCGCTGAGGTCCCAGACATGTGGTCAGGGAGATTTCAAGAGGCCACAGAGCTCTCCTGCAGCCAAATGGAGGAGCAGGCTCGGCAGAGGAGAGGCTTCCATCCAGGGGCCGAAACTCTTGGGGGTCTGCCAGCCTATCTCCCCTTTTCTATGTGGAATCGGATATCACCTTTCAAAGGGATGAACAACCGCTCCTGGGAGAGAATCCAAGTCGGTTCCAGATGGCCCTTAGATATCATTTGGTCCAATCACTGTACAGAGGAATACCTGAAATCTGGATAGGGGGAAGGACATGGCCAAGGTCACACAGCGGATAAGGAGCAGCCAACTCTAACCTAAGGTTTCTGGCTCCTAAATCGATTCCGATTCTGCCACGATGATGCCATCTTACTTTGATATATTACAGCTCTTATTTCATTGCCAGAAATCCTATGACAATGAAAATGTTCCTGTGACCGAAGAAGTTTCCGAAATCTCCACCTGTGCCATTTTTGCAACCATATCTTGGCATGTACCCTTCTTCTCGCCCGGAGCACCCGCCTTAGCGCCTCTCCAAATTCTTTTCACCCTTTGAGATCCGGCTCAAGGTGCGCCCTCCCGTGTCTACTCTGGCCCATTTCATGTGGCAGTTCAGCCATAGAACAAGAAAGAGAATTTCTACCTGGAAGAGGACTCGGAGCCCATCTGGTCTAGTCCTCCTCATTTTGCAGAAGAGGCGACTGAATTGGCCGACATCATTTCCTGCACACGAGGCTTATCCCCCTACTTTTTGGCCTTTTACCGAGTTGGTCCTATAACTCTTGCCCTCCTCCGATATTAGAGGCAGGAGTCAGGAACGCAGCTGGGATTTCGTGAGCAGAAGGGATTCCTGGATAAGGAAAATCCCTCCACCGTTGCAAGTTGCCATCTTTTCTATAAGTTACTGACACAGAGAGTTGCCTGGTAGGCTGGAGGGTTAGCTCACTTGACCACTCCAGTCTCACTCCAGAGGGGGACTCAAATCCCAGATCATTATATACTCTACCCATACACATAGCTTCCTCTTCAATAATAACAGCAGTACCAATGATGATGGTGATAACTGTATTGCTGAAAAGATGCCAATCTTTAATAGGTTTTCATAACCCTGTCCAAGAAATGAACTTAATTTGGCATTAGCTGCCCTTGAGGAAGACATACATGTTCCACCTTTGTGATCACCACTTTTCTGGATGTTCATTAACTATTCTTTTCATAACACATTTTAGAGTTGTTCCTGGCACAGAAATCAAGCCCACCGCTTTAGATTTGCCAAGTCCATCCTTTCTTTGAAGCTTTTCTTCTCTATAGAACCACAGAGTCACAGATCTGCAGAGTCCAAATGGATCTCAGAGGTCACTTAGTCTAGCTGATCAGCCCGTTCCTTTTGTGGACTGCTTTCATTAGTTGGGATTTTTTCCATTTACATTAAAATGAAACTTTCCTCTCAGCAAATCTACTTCTACCTCTAGCCATTATTCTTAGCCCTCTGCCCCCTCTCCAAGGAGGAAAGTGGAAACCCAGACTGAAGTAGAAACACAGACCAATAGGGAATCCAAGACATGGTAGGTGAGAAGGAGCCACCACCAGATGGAGATATAAAGGGGAAGAAAGATTGGCACTGCAGGGAACCACATAGTACTGTCAGGATTGATGTCAATGTGAACCACATGGCCCTGAGGGAAGGTCGGACCTACCAGAGGGAAGTACCCAAACAGCAGCGCTGCTGCCCCTTACTGTAAATCAGAGGAAGGGGGGAAGGCTGGCAAAACAGAGCTCTGGCTGGCTCTTTATGGGCTCATGAGTCAGTCCTTTGCATTTGTCTTAAATAAAGCCCGTTCTACACTCAATATGTTGTTAGCCTGAGTTTTCCCATGGATACTGGGGGCCCTTTAAGATACACAAGCCCAGTTCTGGTCTTCTCAGAGGAAAGCCTGAAAGGTGGCGTACGTGACCATTTCTGAATTGTTATTGAGAAATCTTCAAGATTGAAGTTAGCCGTTATGAGCCTCCATATGTGCTTCTGAGCCACAGGTCACTCTCTGGGCCAAGCAGAAGGAGTCTACTCTTTCTTTCACATCCCCATCAGTTTTTTCAAACCCCAAATAAACCTTTTTCTTGTCCTTGGGATTCTGGACCAGGCTCAGCTCATTCATGACTTGCTAGCTAACTGCACTGAGTTATTCCCTTGTCTTCAGACTCAGTTATCTGCTGTCCTTCATATTATTTATCTCTTATGCATGTTATTTAAAGTACTAAGCATCGGTTAACACATGCTTGCAGAAGTCACATTGAGCTCTACAGATAATTCTATTTTTTTCTACATTGGAATGATTTCTGCTTATGTCTTCAGAGTTCCATTTCTTTAGAGTTTCCCACCCTTCTTGGACTGACTCCCTAGCCACCCGGCCCGTATATTCCACCATGACATCCTACTTATTTTTTCCTGGAACTCTTTAAAAATATCCTCTCTCTAAGTTGAAGCTGCATATGTAATATACTAGGCTCATACGTTACAGGTCTATAGCTATCCTTTGGATGACCAGCCATGGGTCTCCTAGTTTGGATCCCACTTGCCCATACAGCCCAAGAGGGGCTGGGCCAGATGTAGCATAGGATGGGGCAGGGTGAGCCTTGAAGAGGTGGGAGGCTTTAGTTAGGAATGGCCAGCATGGGAGGAATCTCCGCCTGTGCCTGGGTCTGCACTCACTCCCACTTCCCTAGCAACCAGTAGGCGGCATGGCTTAATCAGAATCCTGTGGAACTCAGCTGACAAACAACTGCGCCAAAAACATGTTGGAGGGCAAGCTCAAAGGGCCCGGCCTGCTTCAGAGGATGGCCAGTAAGGGAGAGCAGCAAGAGATGCCTTGGGTCCCAAATCTAACCCCTCCCCACGACTGGACATTGACCCTTTCTTTGGCAGGCCGTGCAAGGAAAAGCAGATGGTGAGGAGAGATGGAGAGAGATGGAGAGAAACGGGCTTGCAGCTCCAAATGGAAGCGTATGAGTCGAAGGCTTTATGTTTTGAGGGACTTCTGGGTCTGCGGGCATGCCTATAGACAGCCTAGGACTCAGAAGAGCTACTCATACAACAGGCCTTTTACTATTTTACAACTATGTTCCTCTTACTTTTAAGATAACGAGTAAAACATTATATATAATCAAGCCATGCATATGTAGGCAACTCCATTATGCTCTTTTCACCCAATTATTATGGTCCATTGAAAGCAGCATGAAAGGAGGAGGGCAGAATTTCCCAATTGATGGGGGTCGAGACAAGACTTTACTGTCTCCCGCTCCATGCATTTCTGGGTGGCAGTACTTGTAGTCACCACAGAGCCTAGGAAGCATAGAAAACTTACCTTTTCCCCTCAGCCTCCTCTGGTATTGGGGGTAAATTTGGGACTGCCTAACTCTAGCCTCTTTGGGAAGTAAGTAACAGAGCTTGTCTATGAAGTTCTCCTTTAGCAACCAATGTGCCAGAAAATAAGCATTTAAGCACCTGCTTTGTGCCAGGTACTTTGCTTGGAGATGAAAAAGACAAAAATGAAGCAAACCTTAGCTTTAAGGGTGTTACATTCTGTTGAGGGGAAACAACATATATACATACTTATATACATATACACATACACACATACACACACATACATATATATATATATGGATATGGATATGGATATTCCTTACATAAACCAAATATAAAGCGGTGGGAGGCAAGGAGACATAGCAGCTGAGGGTGATGAAAAGGCCCAGGGAAAGGTAGCCCTAGCTTTGGAGAAAGCTAATAATTCTAAGAGGTAGAAGTGAGAAGGGGAAGCATTCCAGAAAGGGGGGGTCATTCAGTGCAAAGAAAAGCTGGAGATGGCATGAGGAAGGCGAGACGGCCAGTTGGTCTGGCCCATCGGGCGAGTGAAGGGAAATAATGTGTAATAAACTCAGCCGTGGGGCAGGTCACATACAAAGCAGTTTATATTTGGTTCTGGAGCCAAAGAGTGACAATGTCAGATCTGTACTTCTGGAAAATCATGTTGGCATCTTTGGGGAAGATGGACTGGGGAGGCCAGAGGCTTGAGGTGGGGAGACCAGCAAGGAGGCTGTTACAATATTCCGGTGAAAGGACTTGATTCATCAGTATCGGTGCAGAAACAACTGGTCTCTCGGCCACTTCCTCCATCTTTACTTAAGTAGTACAGTGGCTAGCATTCAGGGTCAGGAAATTCTGAATTTGAATCTTGCCTCGTGTGCTTAGCAGTTGTGTGACCTGGGCAAGTTACTATAGCTCAGTCTCACTTTCATCTTCTGTAAAAGGGGGATAAAAGCAATAGCTACCTCGGAGGGTTAATGGGATGATACAACGAGATAATCCACAGAAAGCATTTTGCAAACCTTAGAGCGTTCTATCAGCATGAGCTACTGTTGTGAGGGATTGCCAAAGATGGAATGATTGCTAAGGAAGGCCTTCCTTTTTCCATCTGCTGCTTTGTTTTTGGCAGATGACTGCAGCAGATGTCTTGACAGCAGAAGTCCTTCATCAGTATGAGATCATGTTTCTGTGTCGGGTTTGTGGGCTTTTTCTCCTGAGCTCCTCATCATCTCTTCCTTCTTTCCTTCCTTCCTTCCTTCCTTCCTTCCTTCCTTCCTTCCTTCCTTC
>JAJPUD010019950.1:13091-25597 GCA_023553655.1 Myrmecobius fasciatus
TTCCTTCCTTCCTTCCTTCCTTCCTTCCTTCCTTCCTTCCTTCCTTCCTTCCTTCCTTCCTTCCTTCCTTCTGTTCAGGTGGTAGATGGCATCCTCTGATGACAATCTCATATCTGTTTTTCCCACTGCTGCTCTAGCATTTATTAAGCACCTACTACGGTCATATGGACTATTTGTGTCCGACTCGAGTCTTCTGAGCTCATATTATTCTGATGAGCCACAGTTGGGCACATTGTAGATTGACCCCAACCCAAAGGACAAGCGCTAACCATGTGACAGACGTGGTGCTAAGTATTGGGCATTCAAAGGACAGTCCGAGCCCTGAGCAGAGATACCACCTAGTGTAGGGGAGAGGGAAGACCCTCTGAAGGAGGAGCGTTAGAGTTCAGTCATCACATTTAACAGATGACAGATGAGAAAATGGAGGCCCTGTGAGGTTAACGGACTTTTCTAAGGTCACAGTGGCACAATCAAGAGTTACTTTCCTGACTCCAATTCAGTATTCTTCCCATTGTGCTAAACTACCCAAGCTCCTTAGCCTGCTATTCAAGGCCCATAACATCACAGTGGGTCCGCCTAATCCACCTTTCTAGCCTCTTTCTTACATGAACCCACTGCTTTTCCCAGGCCAATTTCTTGACTGTTTCCCATACGTTCCATGAGCTTTCCTGCCTCCTACCCTTGCTTCTGTTCTCCTTTCTTGTTCTTGTTTCCCTACTTCTTCTTCACACCCTTCAGAGTTTACTCAAGATCTCTCTTCTTCACAAAGCCTTCTTTGACCTCCTCAGTCTAAAGCTTCTGCAGACCCGTAGCTATGATGCTCAATGGCCAAACCACATGCTTGAACTTGATACTGTCTTGTATGATTCACCGTAGTATCATAAACCGCCATTTTCTTTTCCCAACAGTCTATAAAGTCTCTGAAGACAGGGACTGGGTGCCCTACTGCTTTATATCCCTCAGCATGTTGTCCTAGCAGGGAGCCTAGGCAATGGAGCTGGGAGGGCAGAAAAACAGTGGTGGTTCCCCCATCTCCCTCTGGACTCCTCATGTTCAGTCAGTTACCAAGTCCCCCGTATCTCCCCAATATCTCTCCCTTCCCTTCCCTTCTTTCTAACACGGGCCTCTATCACTCCTCTCACCCACTACTGTAATAGCATCTTAATTAGTTTCCCTGCTTCCAGTCTCTCCTCTTCAACATATTCTCCACACAGCTGCCAAATAATTTCCCAAAGCTCATGTGACTGTGGTGCTTTTCTTTGCCTCCGGAACAAAATGCAGTTCTTAGCCTGGTGCTTTGAGTTCTCCACAAATCTGACTCTAACCCACATTTTCACTCTTTTTTCATATCCAAACTGGCCTACTAGCTCTTCCCCCAGATACAACATGCCATCTCCTGCCTCCCTGCATTTGTCCATCCCCTGTGTGTGTGGAATATCTTGCTCCTCATTTCTGCCTCTCTGAACCCTTATCTTTCTTCATGTATAACCTTTATCGAATTGCTTGCCTTCTCAATGAGGTGGGGTGGGGAGGAAGGAAGGAAGAGAATCTGGAACTCACAGTTTTAAAAAACCAATGTTAGAAATTATTTTACCTCGATATATTGCATATAACTGGGGAAAAAACAAAATACTCATCTCAAAAAAAGACTCCACTCTGACAAGTCTGGAGCATCCCAGACACTCTTCCCACTTCATAATTCTAAGGGCCATATATATGCATGTGTGTAGTATATACAGGGCTCCCCAATGCTGCCTTGTATACAGCAGGTACTTAATAAATGCCTGTTGAACCAAACAGAAGACTGTCCCAAATTCTGTACCAGCCGCTTCTTTGACAACCCCTTCTGAGTCCTCGAGCATCTCTGTAGCTGGCGTTCCGGAACCTTGACACGAAGCTCCTAGCTCCGGGAGGTCCACATCATAGACATCCAATACATATTTGATGAATTGAATTCAATTAATTGAATTGAATTACTAAAGGTCCCAAGGAGCTTGGGGCATCTCTGAGAGCCTTCAAGCCCGACACAAGAGTTTTGGCCCCCCGAGACATGGAGCTACCTGCTTGCTGTGAAGAAATGTCTTTGTCTCTGTGCTCGGTCTATCACCGTGTTATTTTTCTAATGCAGGATAATTGGATTGTAGAAGATGACCAAGTGCTTGGTTCAGATGTTGGGTTTCTGAAGAATTCTGTGTGTTCTGAAGTAATTAGCCGATTTCAGCCATCTCTGGGCAGAGTAATGAGCAATCCAGAAAAAACACCATATTCTCAGCCTGACCTTTCAACTGCTTTAATCACCTGCTGGCCCTAAGACAAAGGGGAGAGCGTAAGGGGCAGCATCCATCCAAAGATCACGGGTCCCTATTGGGAGGAGGGAGGGAAGAAAGGCCTGCCTAGGGGCCAAATAGGAGGGAGATTGCCCTCCCATGCAGCCTGTCCCAGCAGAGGTAAGACTCTGGTGTGGGAGGAAGACCAAGGCGTCAGTGAAATGCCTGCATTTTACAGAAGAGGAGCCTGAGAAGAAAAGGGCAGATGGGTTGCCCATGATCATTCTTATGGTAAGGAGTCGAGCTGGACTTGACACTCATGTCTTCCCACTTGGATACAAGTGATGAGGTCCCAGGGACTGGAGGATGATGGCCTCACCCACAGAAATAGGAGCAGGTGGGAGAGGGGAGGGATGAGAGCAGTGGGGGGTGGAAGGTAAGACCATTATCTTAAGGCTCAAATCCATGTCAACCTCACGCCACCAGGCTTATTCTCTGCCTTAGAATAAAGGCCCACCTGAGCAACCTGCTTTGTGCCTGGGGGCCTGGCTTAGCCTTTGATAGACACTGGCAATCCGTGTGGAAAAAGAACCTGCTCATCTGAGAAGATGTTTTCCCTTGGTAACCAAATCAGAAGAAGGGGACGGAGAGAGACAAAGATAGAGACAGAGAGACAAACTCCCTGTTTGACCCCCTGCTTCTCAGTCTCCTCTGCTGGATCTTTGTGCAAGGCACACCCTCTAATGATGGATACTCCTCCTGGCCCCGTCCTGGGCCCTCTCCTCACCAGCTCCCATGGTTCCATCATCATGTCTGTGCTGATGATTCTCAGGTCTCTTCATCCAGCCCTAACCTCTCTGAAGACCTCCAGGCTGGTGTCTCCAACTGCCTTTCACATATGTCACACTGGATGTCCAGCAGACATCTTAAACTCAGCATATCCAGACAGAAGCCATTAGATTTCCCCCCAAGCAATCCCCACTTATCCACTTCCCTTTAATCGTAGAGGGCCCCACTATCCGCCCAGTCCCCCAGACTCCCAACCTAGGAACTAGCCAGGATCCCTCACTATCTTTCAGCCATCCCCCCCATATCCAGTCTGTTGCCAAGACCTGGGGATTTTTCCTTCCCTAGCTCACATGTACTACCTTCCTCTCCTCAGATACTGCTGCTGCCCTGGTGTCCTCATCACCTCACAACTGCGCTATTGCAATAGTCAGCCAATATGGCTCCCTGCTCAAGTCTCTCCCCAATCCAATTCACCTGTCAAATTAATCTTCCTAAAGCACAGATCTAATCATGTCACCCTTCTAGTCAATAAACTCCAGTGGCTCCGTATCACTTCTAAGATCAAATATAAAACCTGTCTGGCATTCGAAGCCCTCCCCAAGCTGCCCCCTCCTGTTTTTCCAAGTTTCTTCTACCTCACTTCTCCTCCCCATTTCCCCATCCCTTGTGCTCTGATCCAGTAGCCGGCCTTACTGTTGCTCAAATGAGACACCCCTTCTCTGAGCTGGATGATGGTCTCTGGCTGTCCGGAATACCATCCCTTCTCATCCCCATGTCCTGGCTTCCTCAAATCCCGACTAAAACCCCAACTTCTAGAAGAAGCCTTTTGTGATTCCTCTAAATTCTATTGCCCCCCCCTTTGTGGACTTTCTCCATTCTCCCCTGCAGATGGCTCGTTTGTGTCTACTTGCGTATTGTCTCCCCCACCAGACTGTGGGCTCCTGGCGATCGGAGACTGTTTTTGCCTTTCTTTATATCCCCGGCACTTAGCACAGTGCCTGGCATTTGGTAGACACTTTATAATTGCTTATTGATCGTATGACTGGCAGCAGAGTGTGTATTGCTGTCTATAAAGTATTTAAAAGACCAGAGGAAGGGCTGGTTTGGATAGATCTTCTGGAGCAGGCGTCCTCGGCCTTTCTGTAATATAGCTTCCTTTGCCAACTTGGCAAAGTCCGTGGGATCCTCATAATAACGCTTTTAAATGCATACAATTTTTGTTGTTGTTGTTGTTGAGTCCATTTCTTTGTGACCCCATTTGGGTTTTTCTTGGCAGAGATACTGGAGTGATTTGCTATTTCCATCTCCAACTCATTTTACAGATGAGGAAACTGGGGCAAACAGAGTGGAGTGGCTCGTCCAGGGTCACACAGCTAAGGAAGCGTCTGAGACTAGATTTGAACTCATGAACAAGAGTTCCTTGTTCCTTCCTTATTCCAAGCCCAGTGCTCTATCCACTTCACCATCTAGCTGCCTGAAAAAATCCAGACAGTATATCCAATACAGGATTATAAGAGAATAAAAGTTTAGTGGAAATAAAGATGAATATTCCCATCAAAGTTATGGACCTGGGAAATCTGTCTGGATCCCAGGCAGACACCCCCTGTTCTGTGCTGATTTTATGGGAGATGGTTACAATAGGAGGGGCTAGGCCCCTTTTTTCCCACTGCCTCGCCCAAACCAGGTCTCCATTCTGTCAGATGAAACAGATTTGTGGGCAAATTGTGACTGGCATGGACACGTTCCCAAAGAGGGACGGGGAAGTATGGGGGAACCCAGTGTGAGGAACTGGAATGAAGAACTAGAGAAAGCAGCCATGATTCACAGATCTTAGCCATCATCTGGTCTGTTATCTTCATCTTACAACGGAAGCCAGTGACTTGCTAAGGAGTGACAAAACAGGGGCAGTTAGATGGTGCAGTGAATGGAGCACAGATCCTGAAGTCAGGAGGACCTGAGTTCAGATCCAGCCTCAGATAGTAAATACTTCCTAACTCTGTGACCCTGGCCAAGTCATTAACCCCGATTGCCTGAACAAAAAGAAAAGAAAAGAAGTGATAGAACCAGTACACCATAGGCAGTACACGTGCCTATGTGATGACTTTCCACCGTACCTTGCTGCCAGAGAGGGTGTCAGGGCAGGGTTTTCAGCTTTGAGTCTTTTGCTTCTTTCTTTTTGCAAACAGTGTACATATATAGCATGAGACGTGCATGCATCCATTTCTCTAAATGTGTGAACAGATTCACTAAATCCAACTGGGCCAGGATTTTTTGCTCTGGGAGTTGATTTACAGCTTACTTAATTCCTCCTTCTGAGATGGAGTCCTTTAGATTCACTATTTCCGGTTTTGTTGAGTATTTTTGCATCTCTTTATCCATTTTCATCTTTTCAGTTTTGTTAGCACGTAATTAGGTGTAGTAGTTTCTGTTAATTTTCCTTTCTATTCATTGTGAATTCCCCTATCTCTTTTTTTGTTTAGTAATTCAATTTTTCCTTTCTCTCTTTTAAATCAAGTTAGCTAATGGGTTATTGATTTTGTTGGTCCTTTCCAGAAACTAACTCTTTACTCTATAAGCTAAATTAGCCTTTTATTTTACATTTGTCACCTTGATATTCAAATTTTCCATTTTTGTGAGATTTGGAGGGCATTGGATTTTGTCTTCTGATTGAATGTTTACTTCAACAGTATGGCATAAGCAGGTAAAGAGTCAGGAAAACCAAGGATTGAGACTTGTCTCTGACACATACTGGCTGACTGCCACTGATTGGTGGCAATCAGTCTGATGCCTTCCCCATTATCTAGAGAGAGACAAATCTATCTATGGACTTAGTGCCCAGAGCCATAACTTAACACCATGTTATAGACAGGTTGCCGACCTTCATTGGGGGAGGGAGTTCCCCGCTGGGAATTCCCCATGTAGATGAAATCAAAGGTCTGGATTATTTTTTAAATGGCCTGTTTAGTTTTCTTTTTCCTTTATTGATATAAGTGTTCAAAGGTGATAATAATAGCATTTACATAGTAATCTGATGTTTGTAAAATGTTGTACATAGATATATAGATAGGTAGATATAGATATAGATATAGATATCATTCCATTTGAAGTATGATTTCTTTCTTGAAGGGTGCAAGCTCCACCCCATAAATGTTGATGTGTGTCTATGTACTGGCTCTTTCACCACCCCCTACCACAGGTTTTCTCCTATTTCAAAGGAAAAAAAACTACCATCATTTGACCCCCTCATCTCTTTGTTCTATCATCCTATCCCTCTCTTTTTTTGATTGCCAGACTCCTAAAAAAGACTTGTCTCCACTCACTGTGTTGACTCCCTCAGCCTCTGCTCGTTTCCCAACCTCAGCAACTTGCCTTCCAACTCTAGCACTCTCCTCACTGTTTTTTCCAAAGTTACCAGTGAATTCTTAACTGCCAAATCTACTGGACTTTGCTCTGTCTCTACCCTTCTTAGTTTGTATGTTGCTTTTGACATTCGCTGATCTCTTTCCTCTTGGTTCCAGGACACTACTCTTTTCTGGTTTGCCTCCTTGTTATGATGCTTATCTCTCTCAGTCTTCTTTGAGGCATCCATCTTCTACCTCCTAGCTTGGGGGGGGGGTCCATCCGGTGGCTCCATCCTGAGCTCTAGGATCTCTTCTCTGCCTTCGTGATCTTATCTATTCTGTAGATTCACTTATCATTTCTGTGTATATGATTTAAAATTTTACATATGCAGTTTTAGTCTCCCTCCTAAACCCAAGGTCTACCTAGTGGACTTTTCTCTCTCAGTGTCTCCTTGACACCTCCAATTTAGCAGATCTTAACTGGCACTTATTTAACTCTTCTTAACCTCCTTAAATTTACTCTTGTGTATGTGTTATATTCTCTCCATAAAGCATAAATTCCATGAGGGCAGGGCCGGTTTTATTTTGGTTTTTGTAACTTCAGCACCAAGAACAGTGCCTCACACAAACTTGATGTTTATTGAACTGAATTCTAGTCACAGTTCTGTAGCATCACTAGAAAATATGATATTAAAAAGATAGTGTTTTAATGAAAAAAACAAAAGATATCTATCCGAATGGGTCCCTTCAAAATGAGTTTTTATGGCAGTAGGCGGCTCGAGATCATTGAAAGGGTTGTGTAATTTCCCAAAATCAATCCAGCCCATCCACGGCCTGATGCATTATCTGTCTGCAGCTGATATATGTGCTGGTGAAGCAGCACAATGGCCTGTCCATCCAAGTGTATAATATAGTCTGGGCAGAAGGCCTTTCCCATCCTCCTGTTTTGTCCTGTAGCTGTGGGTCTTATCCAGGAGGGTCTGGAGGGCCAGACATACCAGGGCCAAAAATAACCAGTACAAAGCCATCCACAGAGAGAAACATGAGGATGGCATCTCTCTTGGTGAGGGATCTCTCTTCTCTTAGGGCTTTGTGAAGGACATTGGCCAAGGCAGTGACAAAACACTTTTCCCCCAATATGGTAGCAAATCGATGGTTCGGTTAATTGGATGCATTGAACCAGCCGGTCTTTGCCTGACTTGAGGGAACCAAATAATTGTTCTTGGGTCAAGTAAACTGAGCACTGATCCCCATGTCCCTGTTCTCTCTAGGGCTGAGTGAGGTCTATTTTGGATGCTATGACAAGACAGAGCCAGTGAGTTGGTATGACTCACGCTGGCCAGGATCCAACTTTCCTGTTTGACAGGAGCCATGATTTCATAGGATCATAAGAATATAAATTTAGAACTGAAAGGTATCTGGGAGGTTACTGAGTTCAACTTACCATTTTACAGATGATGGAGCAGGTCTGAGAGGTTAACTAAGCTGCCTAGTGTCATGCAACTAGTTATGGAATAAAGTCTCAGAAGTGGGTTTTAAACTTGTCTTCCTGACTTTCACATCCTGTTCTAATAATATAATAATAACCTCCTATTTTATCAACACTCATGCTAACAACAACTAATAATAACAATAATAATAATAACAATCTATTCCAGTACCTATAATAATAATAACAATAATAACAATAATAACAATTTCATATCTCTCTAGGCCTTTTCAGTTTGCAAAGCAATCTAAGTAAGCTGTGGCACATGGCCAGATCAGTACGAAAGCACAATTGGAACCCAAATCTTCAAGCCTGAAATCCAAAGCTCGCTTTCATTGCTCAGTACTGCTTCTCTGGACAGCTCCATGTCCAGCTGTTAAAAGAGGAAGTAATACTCAAAGCACCCCAGGTGACCAGATAGGTCTTTCTGTTCTCTCAGGGCAGTGCTTCTCTAACAAATCATGGAGAACATGTCCTCTTCAGTCCAAGTAAACCAGAATAAATGAGCTTCTCCACACAGCTTTAAAATTAGTCATGTCTGCTCCCACTTAATTTATTTTTTTAAACCTTTCTATTTTCAAAATATATGCATAGATAGTTTTCAACATTCACCCTAGGAAAACCTTGTGTTCCTAATGTTTTTCTCCTTCTCTTCCCCTTCTCTCCTCCCTTAGAGTTAACAGGTAATCTAATATATGTTAAACATGTGCAATTCTTCTATATGTATTTCCATATTTATTGTGCTGCACAAGAAAAATCAGATCAAAAAGGAAAATAAATGAGAAAGAAAATAAAAAGCAAGCAAACAATAACAAAAAGATGAAAATACTATGTTGTGATCCACATTCACCCTCCATAATCCTCTCTCTGGATGTAGATGGCTCTCCCTATCACAAGTCTACTGGAATTGGCCTGAATCACCTCATTGTTGAAAAGAGCCTCGTCCATCAGAATTGATCGTCATATAGTCTTGTTGTTGCCGTGTGTAATGATCTCCTGGTTCTGCTCATTTCACTCAGCATCAGTTCATGCAAGTCTCTCCAGGCCTCTCTGAAATCGTCCTGCTGGTCGTTTCTTACAGAACAATAATATTCCATAGCATTCATATACCATAACTTATTCAGCCATTTTTCAACTGAAGCTCCCACTTAATTTGGTTAAAAAGTGATTACAAATGAGACACTGATCTTTAAAGAGCATGACTCCACCTTTCAAAGGTTATCATTGGCATCATTATCAGGGCCATGGGCTAAAGTGGCATGGGTACTAGATCCAGCTCTAGCTGGGTCTAAATTGCTTCTGACACAAGGAACCTTAGATATACCCCTATCCCTCTCTGAGGTTTCAATTGCCTCATCTTTAAAGGAAGCGGAATAAAGCTTGACTAAATAATCTCTAAAGGACCTCTCACTTTCACAATTTAAAAGAATCAGATATGATTTTCTAGTGTGTTACATATGCAGGCAAGCATTCAAATATTTGTTGAATGAAAAATGTTCATTTTGTAGCTTTTTAGAGTTTACAGAGTACTTGTCCCATAACAACCCTATCCATTTGCTATTTTCTCTCCCCCCCCCCCCCGAGACTCAGAGCAATGGCCATATGCCTAGTAATCTTGAGTCATCAAAGCCACTGACTCCAAGTCCAAAACTGTTTCTAGGATTCTAGGTTCCCATCCTCTTCAATATGAAATCATGAAATTCTCTTGTCTGTGGTGCTGAAAGAGAGGCTAGAGACACAGCCCCTACCCTCTAGGCTTTTTCATTATGACACTAACAGCACAGACCCTAAGCTCTCACTTCCCATAGAAAAGGGTTGAGAATATATTCCCTTTTTCTAGTTTCCATAAGCCTCAAACCCCATGCCTCTGGTTAAGAAATTAAGGGATGAATTGTTTTAATTTCTCTCCAGTCACACTGAGGGGATGGCCATATTCTCAGCATGAGGCAGACAATTTTTTAAGTACTGGTACCTTCTAGGTACAAGACGATATCAGAGACTGGCCAAAGAGATCAGTCTACTTATTCATTCTTTTAAAAATCAATTCTCCTAGTATGGGCTACATAGAGCATGGATTCTCAATTTCACTAGCAATACATCTAAGATATTAGAAAGTAAGAACTAGAAGAAACTCTAAAGAGTATAGAGTTTAATCTTTCACTTTGCAGTAGTGAGAACTGACCCCCAAGACAGGAGATTTGCCCAAAGTTAAAGGTGCTGATGATCTTCTTTCAAAACAAAATATTTTTAGCTCCAAATTCTCTCCTCTTCACTCTTCCCTTACTCATTGAAAAGACAAAAAATGATTAAACATTAAACACGAAACCGTGGAAAACCTATTTACATATTAGCCAAGTTTTTTTGGGGGGGAGGAAATCAGAAATAAAGGAAAAATATTCTTCAGTCATCTGCACTTTGAATTATTAGTTCTTTATCTGGATGTTGATAGCATTTTGTATCATGAGTTCTTGGATTGTTGCACTGATAAGAGTAGCAAAGTCTTTCATAGTTGATTTCTGTGTCATGGACCCCTTTGGCAATCCAGAGCAGCCTATGGACTACTCAGAATCATATTTTGCATGAAATAAAATATGTAAAGATTACAAAGGAAGCCAATTGTATAGCATTCCAATTATCAATGTATTCTTAAAGAGAAGTTCCCAAACTCCAGGTTGTCTTATACTTTCTGTTGTGCTTAGGTTACACTGACCAGAATCTTCTCCAGATTGAGTATCTTCAAGGACTCTTCAAAGATCACTGGCAGTGATCCAGTAATCACATCTGAACATCATCCAGGTCCTAAAGATATAATTCATCTAAGCCTGATGTCTTGAAGTCATAAGGGCAAGCTTGGTGTTTTCTGACTCTCTCCCTTCTTAGCTATTGTTTCAGCTTCCCATTAGCCATTTTTGTTCTGTTCTTCCCGTCCGAAAGTGATTAATGTTGGATGAGGAAAGGAAAGCTAAATAAGAGCTAAGTGGCTTTACTTTTTCTCTGCCATCTGTTATCATCACACCACCCTTGGTTCTGTTCTCTTTTATCCTCTTCTGTTCTCTAATATAGGTTTAAAACTCCCCTTTTTATATCCTTAACATTCCTCACCAGCTTCTGCTCACTCATTCTGAATGTTAATGTTCCCGGTGCTCTCTTTAGAAGACCTTGCTACATTTTGGTGCTCTAGGGCAGAGTTTCCACTTGTGACCCTCTTTTGCCTGACAGATTTTTATGTGACCCTGGGTATAGGTATATAAGAGAGGTATAAGTACTTCTTCATCTAAGACTTATATCTCAATTTAAATCTCAACTCCTAAATCTCTAGTTGCCCCCTTTCATCTCAGACCATTGGATTAAAATCCTGGTGCCAACCCAGCCTGTTCCATTGTATCACACGGGTAGATCTTAATTTAGACCCTATTTTGTTCTACTCACCAAGGTACATTGACCTTCAAACAAACAAGACAGAACACCTGAAGTGTAATTCAGAAGGCTTGGTAGCAAGGTACTCTCTTACTATGTCTTCACTCATAGGGGACATCAATCACCACTTAACCATGTTTGTTGTTGTTCGGTCACTTTTTAGTTACGTGACTCTTTGTGACTGTATTTGAGATTTTTTTTTGACAAAGATACTAAAGAGGTTTGACATTTCCTTCTTCAGCTCATTTTGCAAACAAGGAAACTGAGGTAAACAGGGTAAAGTAACTTGCCTAAGGTCACATAACTAGGAAATGTCTGAGGTCAGATTTGAGCTCAGGAAGATATCTTCTAGATAATAATTAGTGCTAGTAGAATAATTGAAATCCTATGATCTTCAGAGAAATGCAAATTAAGACAACTCTGAGATACCACTACACACCTGTCAGATTGGCTAAAATGACAGGAAATGATAATGATAACTGTTGGAGGGGATGTGGGAAAACTGGGACACTGATACATTGTTGGTGGAACTGTGAACGGATCCAACCATTCTGGAGAGCAATTTGGAGCTATGCTCAAAAAGTTATCAAACTGTGCATACCCTTTGACCCAGCAGTGTTTCTACTGGGCCTATATCCCAAAGAGATTTTAAAGGAGGGAAAGGGACCCACATGTGCAAAAATGTTTGTGGCAGCCCTTTTTGTAGTGGCAAGAAACTGGAAATTGAAAAGATGCCCATCAATTGGAGAATGGCTGAATAAATTATGGTATATGAATGTTATGGAATATTATTGTTCTGTAAGAAACGACCAACAGGAGGATTTCAGAGAGGATTGGAGAGACTTGCATGAACTGATGCTGAGTGAAATCAGCAGAAGCAGGAGAACATTATACACAGCAACAAGACTATACGATGATCAATTTTGATGGACATGGTTCTCTTCAACAATGATGTGATTCAAACCAGTTGTGCTGCGATGAAGATAGTCATATACATCCAGAGAGAGGCCTGCGGGAATTGAGAGTGAACCACAACACAGCATTTTAACGCTTTCTGTGAATATTTCCATGCATTCTGTTGTCCTTCTTAGGTTGTTTTTTTCTTCTTCTCTTTCTAGATCTGATATTTCTTGTGCAGTAAGATAACTGTATAGATATGTATACATGTATTGTATTGTCATATAATTTATCCTATCTAGCATG
>JAJPUD010019951.1:0-25593 GCA_023553655.1 Myrmecobius fasciatus
CCCCCCCCAAATTGGAAGACTGCGCGCGGACTTGGGGCGCGCGACCGCTCGGGGCGGGGGTGTGGAGAAGGCCCGGTCTGTTCCCATTGGCCGGAGGCGGGGCTGACACGCCTCGTGGGCATAGGAGAATCCCTACTCACCCCTACCCTTCCCGGGCCCCTGGGTTTCGCCTAGTTTCACCCCCTCATTGTTACAACTGAGGGTTTCCCGGGGCAACCAAGGGCGGGGCCAGATGCCCAGGACTCCGCCCTCCGGCCCCCTACAGTCAGCTTTGGGGGGGCCTTGTAAAAAGAGAACCACTGCAAAAAGAGAAGTAGGGGACCTTAGGACTGGGGGTGGAGCTGGGGTAAACTCCTTTTCTTAATTCTGTACTTTCGGTTCGGTCCACCCAGGAGGCCTTACAGGGTATGAAACCAGTTGAACTTTAATTTCCAGGTCTCCAAAATTTTGCTCCTCGTCCTCACTCTCTCCCCCCAACTCCCAGTGGCTGTTTCCGCAGAAGTGTCCAAGGCCAGGGTAGACTCTGAGGGTTTCTGCTGCCAACCAAGTCAGTTCTTAGGATTATAGATTTACAACTGGAAGGAACTTTGGAAGACTCTTGGTCCAACTCTTTCATTTTAGTGATGATGAAAAGAAAGAAATCTCAGCCAAAGTGGGGAGGACCTCTTGTGATGAACTTATGGGAGGACATGGACATAACCTTGCATGGGTTGAGCAGAGTTGCTAGGACAGCTCCCTTAACCTCTCAGTCCTAAAGAGAGTGATTGACTTTTAAGATCATATTTGAATATTTGAACCTGGTTTCATAGAGAAATTAAGTAACAAAGGTCCCACACTTTGAAACTGACAAAGAGCTGAGATTGGAATATTAGTCCACTGACATCAAATCCAGGTCAATGTTTCCATTAAAGTCCTTTTCCGGTTCAATAATATTTAATAGTTGAAAGTTCTCCAAAATTAACTTTAGTCCTTTCTCTTATAGCTTGTCTGTTTACTTCTATCCATCAAGGAAGGATTGAATAGAAGGTGGGAATTGAATTGATCTTGTTATGTCATTCCCCTGCAGAAAAAGCATCTTTGGCTTCTGATTGCCTGCCAAGTGAGGATCAGACTGCTTTGTTTTGCATTCAAGACCCTCCAGGATCTGGCACTCTTCACCCTCCCTTGTATTATTTCCTGATATGCATTCTAAGCTTGAAGTAAACCTGGAAGATTCCCTGCCTTCTCAATTTATCCTGGTCACCTTTTCCTCCACACCTTTGCCCATGCTGTTCCCAATACCAGGGATGCCTTCTCCCTTCACCAGTTCTGCCCCTGCCTTCTTAGCCATTCTTAAAAGCCATAATCAAAGGTCACCTCCAAAAACCTTAACAGATCTCTGTTTCCTGTAAAAAAAATTTTTTTACTCTTGATTTTCATGAAGAACTTGCTGCATTAAAAATATATAGTTCTGCTTTTGTGTCATCCTCCTGGGAGCTCCAAGAAAGTAAAGATTACACCTTGTCTAAATTCTAACTCTCACAAAATCAAACAACAGCCTGCACACAGTGGGTGCTTTGCAAGTATTTGGTGAATGAATAAATGAAAAATCATGTGTTAAACACTTGTTGTATATGTTGGAACCACCTTCTTGCTTAGCTTCAGGCTGAAGCCTCCCTTCTTTCTTGCCTTTACTCTTTGACAATTTATAGGGTCAATTTTTTTTTTCTGGAAAAGTTAAACAGCATGAAAATTTGTCATGGTCCATAGCCAACCTCCAATCTTGGACCTGGGAATCACTGTCCAGCTTTACCCTCAATCCCAAGTTTTATAACTCAGAGGATAGTGGTGGGAGTCACAACTAATGTCCCCCAGGAATCCACTCAAATGGATAAGGTCTCCTACAAACAAGGTAAAGGCACCAAGGAACAGCAGCACTACTTTATGGATGGCAGTATTGATTTCAGAGTTAGATGGCCTGAATTCCTGTCTTTGTTTTGATAAGCATGGGTTATGTTACCATGGTAAGACATTGAAACTCAGTTTCTTCACCTGTAAAATGGGGATAATAATAAGCCACAAACTCTGTATAAGAATCAAGAGGACTAGGCTTCCATGTCTGAACCTCGCCTGCTAGCTCGCTGTATGACCTTGGCTAACTTAGCCACTAAAACTTCAGTTTTCTTATCTTCAACCTGGGGGAAAATGTCCTTTCCCTGTTTCTCTCATAGTCTTGTAAGGCTCAAATAAGAATATTTAACAATAATTTAATTCTCATAAATTTTATTAAGTGCTTATTATCTCAAGTTGATAAGCATTTATTAAATACCTACTATACGCTAGGCACTTTGTTTAACTATCATGTGTTAGGGTCTTCGAGTCCAAAAATATATATTGTCCATCGAGGAGGTTCTAAGTGTAGATCATCTTTTTATCCTCATTTTACAGGTGAAGAACCAGAGGCAGAGATTAAGTGATTTGCTCAGGGTCACACAGCTAGTGTGTCTGAAGTGGAATTTGTACTCAGGTCTGAACTCCATGCTGAGCACTTGATCCACCATTCTACCTGACCATCTCACCTAGCTATACACAGATCGTGATGAAAATAATACTAACAACAGAAGAGAGAAGGATGGATCTCGTTTAGGATGTGGTGACTGAGATGAGCTCCCAAGGAAACAGTATTCTAATTTGTGGGGACACAGGAAAGGAATGCATTCCAGGAATGGGGGGCAAACAGCCTGTGCAAAGACTTGAGAATGAAGATATGGCATGTTGATTTCACAGAACAGCCAGGAGGCCAGTATGGCTTGGCTAGAGTCTAAAATATGTGAAAGGGAGTAACAAGAACTATCTGGGAAAGGTAGAGGGGATCCAGATTGGGGGAGGCTTTAAAGACCAGGCTGAGGTGTTTGTATTTTATTCTAGAGGCAATAAGAGGCACATGACAATAGTTCAGGCAAGAAAAGGCTGTGTTTAGACTCATGAATAGAGAAACTTGGGGAATGGAGAGGGGGAGACAGGAAATTGGTGAGTTAGAACTGGGCAGTGTCCTTCATGAGTTGGAGGCTTTGAACCTGAGTGACTAGAAAGATAGTGTTGCCCTGAACTGTTAAGAAGAAGAAAGAAGGGAGAGACAAGTTAGGGGGAGAAATGAATGAGTTTTTAGACTTTTGAGATGCTAGTTGGACAGCTATGGAGACATATACACAAGCAGTTGGCAGTGCAGGACTGGAGCTCCAGAGAAACAAAGGCTGGATGTATAGGTTTGGGAATTTTTTTGTATAGAAGTGATAATTGAACTCATGGGAGCTATGAATTTTATCAGAAAGAGACACACAGAGATCGAAACATACAGACACAAAGAGACAGAAAAACAGAAAGATGGGTACAGAAAAGCAGACAGACACATACTGAGATATTGACAGACACAGAAATAGATACAGAGAAACAAGAGAGGTATAGAGTCACAGACAGATACAGATGAAGAGAAACAGAGATACAAAGAGACAGATAGGGAGATACATAGAAACACAGACAGACAGAGACAGAGAGAGAAAAGGACCCAAGCCAGAGCTTTAGGGGACATGAACACCTACTGAAAAATAGATAATACAGCAGAGGGACACTGAGGCCAGGATTAAACAGGTAAAGATGAAGGAAGATCAAGGATGAGCCATATCCTTGATCTTCCTGTAGCACTGTAGGATAAGAACTAAGAAAAAGTCCTTGAGTTTAGTAGTCAAGATCTTACTGGAAATTCAGCTGACAGATAAATTCAGAAATCACATTGCAAGGAATGAAAGATCAGGGATCTAGAATTGGGATCTCATACACCAACTAGTTCAATTCTCTCATTACAGATGGGGAAACTGAGGAAGGAAAAGTTGCCAAGGCCAGGCTAATTCATCCCAATCCCTTTGACCTCCCTAATGGTATAGACTTGAACCCTGAGAGGGGAAAGGACTTTTTCAAACTCACACAGCTACTAAGTGACAGAGGTGGCATTCAAACAGAATAAAGGACCATTGGTTATTCCCATGATTTTTTTGAGTTTACACTGTGCCCTTTATATACTTCTTTCATTCTGTGTGATAGCAGTGCAGACATTTTACAAATGAGGAAACTGAGGCACAGAGAGATTAAGTGACTGGGAATGCTAGTCTTTGAACTAGCATTTATTATTGAATTTAAATCTGCAAGGAAGATTAGAGATTGAGTCCAGTGGTTCTTAATCCTAAATCATCCATGGATAGACTTCAAGGAATCTATGAATTTAGATAGGGAAAAGTTGCATGTTTATTTTAATTGGTTTGCTTTATAATTCCATGAATTTTTAATCATAGGGGATTTCTAATCCTGTTAATCACACATTAAAAATATTCTAAGTAGAGTTTCACCAGACTGCTGAGGAAGACAATGATTTACAAAGGGTTAAGAACCTCCAATCCGATCTAACCCTTTTTTTTACAAAGGAGGAAATAGAGGCTGGAGGAAATGAAGGTCACTTGTGTACTAAGCAGCAGCGGGATTTGAATCCAGGTCCAGCTCCTTTGACTTACCCCACATTAGAGAGTAGTCCCAGAACTCTTTCCACCAACACTCAGAACCCCAGGTTTGCTAGTATCCTGGTTACCTCTCTGCCCATGTAGTGCATGGGGAAAGTGGACAGAGAAAGAACTGAGGAGAGGAAAGGGAAGAAGGACTCAGCCTTATTCTCCTTTCTGGGAACCCAGGAGGGGGTTGGGACACACAGAGCATAGAGGTACACATGAGGGAGCTCTCAGGAACTCCCCCAAGGAAAGTCTGGGGTGTGAAGAGCCCAGATCCCCAGCAGCTCCAGAGCTCCTGCTTGCCCCTGTCCTTTAGGAGAGGAGAAGGGAGAGGGTGAGGACGCCTTGGCTCCATTACTGGGATGGCTCACATAGCATCTGCTTGAGTCAGAGCACTGCACCAGAAGGTCCTTCGTTCCCCCCAGCAGCCCCACCTCCTTGTCCATGTGGTTCTCATTAAGGTCAGGTCAGGTCTGGGCCAGTAACTCATTCTTGGCCCCTTCTCTTCTTCCCTCCACCTCCTCCTCCAATAGGCGTACAAAGGGATCCAACACTCATGCACAGACACACATTATAAGGGGATGCGACACACAAATATTCCAACCCCTGCTCTCTGCCACACATATGAGGCTTTATTGTTGTCAAGGACTCTTAGTATGGGAAACCCTTTCCAGTGATGTGAATAGGCATCCATTCTACAGCTTGACAGTTTTAGTTCCCTGAGATGATAATTTGTCCAAGATCCCACAGACAAGTTGGCACATGAACCCAGGCCTTTTCAGTTCCCAGATTGGCTCTTTAGCCACAACGGTCCCATAATACATGTATGCTAGACATAAATACATATATAAAATAAAAATACATAAACACCTCCAATATGAACAAGATACAGAACTCCCAAGTCATAGGCAGCTAGGTGGCTCAGTGGATAGAGTGCTGCTTTGGGGTCAGGAAAAGTAGAATTCAAATCTGGCCTTAGATACACCCTAGCTGTGTATGAGCAAATCACATCACTTCATTCAGGCTCAGTTTCCTCATCTATAAAATGAGGATAATAATAATTCCCAATGTTGTATTGAAATAACATAGTCTCTCCCTGCTCCAATTCCTCTTCCATTCAGTCATTAAAGTACTTTTCCTTACATACAAATCTAGCAATGTCATCTCACATTTGGTAAATTGCAGTAGCTCCCTATCACCTCCAGGATAAAATTTTTAAAATCTGTTTGGCAATCAAAGCTCTTTATAACCTAATACCCTTCTACCTTTCCAGTCTTTCCATTCCTTACTCCCTGTTAATACTCTGGCTGTTCCAGAAATAAGATACTCCATCTTTTTGCCCTGACATTTTCTCTGGATGTCTGCCACGCCTGGAGTGTTCTCCCTCCTCGTCTCCCTCTTCTGGTTTCCCCAGTTTCCATCAAATCCCAGCTAAAATCCCAACTTCTTCAGGAAAACTTTCCCAACTCCTCTTAATTCTGGTGCCTTCCCTCTGCTAATGATTTTCTATTTATCCTGTCTATTAATTATTTGTACATATCTGCTTGTCATCTTCTTCATTAGATTGTTTTTTGCTGGAACTATTTTTTGCCTCTTTTTACATCTCTGAAACTTAGCACGGCACCTGATGCATAATAGCACTTAATAAACGCTTATTGACTGATAGACTGAAAGTGCTTTGCAAACCTTGAAGGACTATATGAATGCTAATTATTCTTAATTCATACCTAATACCCAGATTTACAACTATTTACAAATAGAGAGACTCATAAATACATGTGTTCACACCTAGACCATAGATCCCAACTCTGCTGGGTATTTAATTTGACAATAGTCTTCCTTCTCTTTTCCCCTCTTCTCACTTTTTGCTTTTGCAAAATGAGGGGTCTGAAAAAGTGATCTCTAAGGTACCTTCCAATTTTAAATTTTCCATTTTTTCAATCCTATGGACTCATAGTTACTTGGGTTTAGATAGCACATGTCATATATGAGAGAACAGAGAGAAGAAAAGCTAGTGGTAGTGAGATTGAGGAAATGGGGCCCCAACATGGCAGAGCCTCAAGAAACTATCTCAGGAGCCCATGGAAGGAATTGAGTTCCTCTTTCTGGAGATCTTCCAACAGAGCCTGGAGTACCACTTACACATGTTGTTGAGAGGAGTCTTGCTCAGGCATGGATTAGACTCTGATGACTGTTGAGGTCACTTACAGCCTTGCCATTCTGTGAAGCTTCCCATTGGACCTAAGACCCTTGGTGTTCCTTCCAGGGATACCCATGAGTTTTAAGCAGATTTTTCTGTGAAGATTCTAATGACAGAAATATAACGAAGTCATGAAAATACAACTGCTTTGAGAGTAAGCTGTGGAGGAGCATGAGGGCTAAGGACTAAGGATTCAGTTGGAAACTGAGAGCTCACCCTACTGCATCCCCTATTTTCCTTCTGGGAGTATGTTTTGCCACCTTTCCCATACTCTAAAATCCAGAAGAATCAGGCCTTCTGCCCTGCAGCCTTCCCATCAGGAGCCAAATTAGAGCAATCAACACCCTGCTCCCCCATCCCCACATCTCCTCACACAGGCTCTATTATCCATCCAATTATTCACACACACACATACACACACTTATTTACACATAATGCTGTATTATACAATGCTGAATCCCACCTATATTTATGGCTTGTCAATTATACGCCATATACATATTGACTATATGGCCAGGTGAGTACTGGCAGGCACTCATGGGAGCACATGTTAGTACATATGTGTGCTGATACAGGCCCCCTATTCACAGAAGCACATGCGAGAACACACACATAGAGATACACATATGTACATTGGATGACTATTTAACTAGGGAGTTCCTGTTCAGAAAGGTTTGTCCCAGATCAATGACCTCTGGGATTCCTTTTTTTTAGAGGTTCGTAACCAGGGATCTCTTCCTACCTTGGGGGTGGGGTTCTGTAGATTTCAGTGAGTTCCTAAATTCAGATGGGAAAAAAATTCCATTTTTTATTTTCACTAACCTTTGGTTTCCTTTGTGATCTGATTTTTATTTTATCATTTAAAAACATGATTCAAAGCAGTCCAGAGGCTTGGCCAGACTTCCAAAGTACTCAGGCCATACAAAAAGGTTCAGAACTCCTGGCTTCTGGACTTTCTGCACTTTGCCATACAAACATTAGGCAGCCAGCTAGACATAAGCTCTAGTATGGACATGCCTCATACACACAGCCTGGCATACACACGTGCACATACATGTTTGTTGGCTCACAGACCATCTCTCTGCTCCCCCTTCCCTTCCCTCCTCCAGACTCTGCTTCTGGCTCCTCCCTGCTCCCAGAATAGCAGCTGCTGTCAGAGTTACAGACTTGGGAGTCAGTGCTGCACAGTCCCTGGCCTTTGTCCTTGGGGACTTCCTCAAACTACAGCCCTGGGAAAGCCTTCAGTGTTGGGGGGCCCACTCGCCATGGGGCTGGATTGTAGCCACTCCTAAAAGACACCACTTAGGAACAGAGAAAAGGAAAAGGGCAGAGAGCAGGGCAAGAGAGAGGCAGGGACAGGGATGGAGGTGGAGATGGAGAGAGTGCCCAGATAAGCCTAAAGGCAGGGGCAGGAGCAAGAGATTGGTAAGAACAAGGTTCAAGGCAGAGATAGGGAGAAACCAGGGCCAAATTTGGGAGAAGCAGGAAGTCCATTGACTCCCTAAAGCAAATATAGTCAGACTCCCAGCTGAATCCCAGTAGCATCCGTCCTGAGCTGTGCCAACCCCCAGCTCCCTCCCTCAATCTGTCCCACCCAGCACTTGCCTCCTGTTTGATCTCCAAATTCCTGCAAAGCTGGCAGGGAAACAAATCTTATTGAATTTGAGAACCTCAGGTGTAATGGAGCTGGTAATGAGCTGTTCAAAGCTAAATAGAATGATCATAATGAACGTATTCCAGAAGAATACAAGCTCCCCTAGAGAAGGGATTGTTTTCTCTTTTGCTTGTAGTAGGAGCTTACTGAATGATATTAAGATTGAATAGAATTGGAAGATATTATTGTCCCCATTTTGCAGATGAGCAAACTGAGGCAGATAGAAGATAAAGGGACTTGCTCCAGGATCCCAACAGCTAGGAAATGTCTGAGTTAGAATTGGGACTCAGGTTGGCCTGACTCCAAAGCTCTCACTCTATCTGCCATCTTGCTGCTGACTGTCAGTCAGGACCTGTCAAACACAGTCATCTAAGACAGCTGCTTGATGGAAATCGTGACAGCTGATCTCAGGGACCAAACAACCAGGAAAGAAGTTTAGGGCAGAGGATTTCTGTGGGTAGAGCATGAGGAGCAGTTTTAATATGGGATGGAACAGTGGACTTGGGTTCTAGACAGAAGTCCTCCTTCTGTCCCTCTATGTACGGATTTCTGTCTTTATCTTTGTTCTTCCCCTGTCCTCTTTCTTGTACTCTCTCTATGTATGTGTCTGTATGTCTACCCTAGATTTCTGCTCCTTATTCATGTTCCTACTCTGTTCTCCATCCCTGTCCTTTCCTCTTCTCCTTTCCATCCCTCCTCCATTCTTTCTGTCCTTCCCCCTGTCCCTGTCTCTGTCCCTGACCTTCAGGAGAGAGCATTGCTTTAAATTAGGATGATATTAAAAGAGGATTTCCAGGAGAATTTCCAGAATTATGGGATCTCAGATTTGGAAGGGAAGCCTCAGAAGGTGTTTGATCCTTGCTGAAGTTAGATTCCCTGAAAAAAGAGAAACAGAATCTCTGAAGACTTCCAGTTTTGGAGAACTCTATCTTCTCATTTTCTCCTCTTCACAGAACCTCAGAGTTATGAGACACTCTAAAGGTCCCCTGGCCCAGGCTGCTCCTGAATAGGATTCTCTCTACCATGTTCCCAACAAATGGCCAGCCACCCTCTGACTGAAGACCTCTCAAGACAAAGACAAAGCTTATATTTCCTCTTAAGGCAGCTCGTTCTACTTTGGGACAGTTTAAATTTTGCCTTTCATGAAACTGAAATCTGCCTGCTGTCTGCAGCCTTCCTCTAATTCTCCCAGATCTTTCCTCTGGGGCATAGCTGAACACGGCTAATCCTTCTTTCACGTGACAGCCCTTTAGATGCTTGAAGACAGCTCTCAGCTTCTCCTGGCCAAACATCCCAAGGTCCAGCCAACAGTGCTGCTGTGGTCCTATTTTCACCATTACCCTCCTCTGGATGACCTGCCTTCATTCATTATTATCCTTCCTGGACTGGGACCAAGAATTGAATCTAGTCTTAGAGACATGGTCTGATCAGGACAGCAAGGGATGATGGAACTACACTCATGTCCCTAATTCTGGGTGGCTTCTCTTCTTTTAAGGATCATCCCAGGTGCTGACTTATCTATCAAATCCTCCCTGATTCTTCTAGCTCAGGATTCTAACTATTCTCAAATGCTCCTGGAGCATTTGGTGTGGTGCTTTCCTTTGCCCTTTTCATATTCTACCTTATCTCATACTAAGTAAATGTTATCTTCCCCTACCAAATCATAAGCTCCCTAAAGGCAGAGACTATGTTTCATCTTTGTATTCTCAGTAGTACCAAATACTGTATTTTACATATTTGTTATTTCTGTAGTCATTTTTTAAGTCTTGTCCATGACCCCGTCTGAGGTTTTCTTGACAGAGATACTGGAGTGGTTTGTCATTTCTTTCTCCAGCTCATTTTACAGATAAGGAAACTGAGTCAGTCAGGGTTAAGTGATTTGCCAGCAAGAGTCTGAGGTCAGATTTGAACTCAGGAACATTTTTATAGCACTCAATATGTGCCTAGAGATTTAGAATTATTATCTTATTTGATCTTCACAACTAACTAGGAGAAGTAGGGGTGATTATTATCCCCATTATACAGATGAGGGAACTGAGGCAAACAGAAGTTAAGTCATATAACTAGAAAGTATGGATTTGAACTCAAGACAAATCCAGCCTTAGACAATTTCTATCTGTGTGACACTGGACAAGTCACAACCTTTCCTTGTCATGGTTTCTTCATCTGTAAAAATGGAGATAATATTTTTCACCAAGGATTCCTGCGAGAATAAAATGAGATAATATTTGCAAAGTGTTTAACACTAATAATTTCTGGCACATAGTAAATGCTATGTCAGTGTTAGCTATTATTATTACTAATAAGGGAAAGACAACATGTATAAGGGAAGAGTGGCCAATGAGGGGTGTTTTGGACAGGAAAGTCAAAGTTAGTGAGTCGATCCCTAGAGTAATTGATTGACATGAATTTTTCAGGAATGTTAACGTTAATTAGATTACTGTTTCCAAAGCTAGAGGTGGAAGGGAGAAGGAGGTGGGGAATGTAGGATAGATTGAAAAGGGGTACTTGAACAATAGTAAGGCAAGAAGATGGCCAGAAAGCAAACCCAAGGTGAGTCTGGGATAGACTAGCTTTGGAGATCTCTCATTAATTAGACCTTAACTTCCCTGGGCCTCAGTTTCCTTTTCTATAAAGTGGGTGAGTTGGACAGGAAAGCCTCTAAGGACTCTTCCAGTTCTAGAGCTATGACATTTGAATTCTTGTCCTCCTTCTAACTCATCATGTTGTTGTTGTTTTCATATTGATTCTGCTCACCATCCCTGCTAAGTTAATATCATCAACAAATTTGATAAGCATGTTGGGGGAGGAGAGGCAGTAGTAAATTATCTTGAAAAGAATGCTACTGAATTCCAAGTCAAAGGTCTGATCTTGGGCAAATACTTTAGCTTTTGGGGGTTCTTAGTTTTCCCATCTGTAAAATGAAGAAGTTGGACCTGTTGACATTTAAAGTTCTTTTAAATTCTAAATTTATTATCCTATGACTCATCTGTGGCTTCATCCAAGTGGTTGATAAAAACCATTGATCAGCAGACAGAGAAGAGAACCATGTGGCACTCCAGTAGAGACAACCAATGATCTCAATTACTAAATTCAATCCTTCTTAGTTCTCGACATTCTTGACTTCTCAGCAGCTTTTGACAAGTCTTGACCAACCCTTTCCCCTAAATCTATTCTTCCCTCCACATCTCCTCCTACAAGTGTGATCACTTCTTTATCATCTTTGCTGATCTTCATCTGTGTCATGTCAATCAACTGTGGATGTCCCTCAAGGGGACACACTTTTCTCCCTTGTTCTCTATGACCCTGATTTCTCTTAGTTCTCCTCCTTTCTGACTACTTTTTCTCGTTCTCCTTTCTTGGACCTTCATCTGTGTCAAAATCATTGATTGTGAGAATTCTCCTGAGCTCTGTCCTAGTCCATCTCTTTTTTTCCTTGACAATATCTCACTTGGTGATGTCATCAGCTCTTGTGAGTTCAGTAAACCATCTCTGGACAGATGATTCCCATATCTACTCAGTCATATCTATTCAGTCCTATCCTTTCTTCTAAGCTCCACTCCCACAGTACCAACTGTCTGCTGAACATTTCCATCTGGACATCCCAAACAACTCAAACTCAACCTAACTAAAACCAGACTCCAAGATGAAATCTCACTGTCATCTCCTTCCAATTCCAGGTCTTTTCTATCCCATGAGGAACCTCAGGTGGAACCTCTATGTAGGCTAGAAATGCCATTTCTTTCACTGACTAGTGAATAAAAACTAACACTTGCTTTTATAGAATCTTAAGATTTACTCAAGATTTATTTTAAGATTATGTTCACAACAACTCTGTGAAGGTAAGTAGTGAAATATTATTATCCTCATTTTTCAGGAGAAGAAATTGAGGTTTAGAAATTGACTTGCCTAGGAACACACCACTAAGGAGTATGGGAGTCAGAATTTGAACTCAGAGATCTTTGTATTACACTATTCTGGATATAGGTTAGTACCTGCCTCCAAAAATGCCTGGTCATAGAGAAGCCTCAGCTGCTAGAGAGAGTGCCTTCTTATTTGCAGTTTTTACCTAAATGAAATGAATTCACTTTTTGGGGAAGCACATGTATCTAATTTCTCCTTTTTTTTTTTCAGAACAATTAGAACAGGAGTTGAAAGCTGAATCAACTTCTACTTCATAGTTGTGCCATATGTATGCATGCATGTACATATGTATGTATGCATATCTTTGTATATACATGAATGAATATATGCATATGTATTGTACATTTATAATTTAGAGAAATTTAACATATATGTGTATATATGTCTTTGTATACATATGTATATAAATACATATGTATGTGAATATATACAATTTAGAAAGATGTGTATATATATATTTGTGTGTGTATTTATGACAATGTCTTTGTGTACACATATATCTAAATGCACATATGTATTTGTGTGTACATATGTACAATGTATATATGTATATATATAAAGATATGTGAGTACACATCTTTGTATACCTATGTATTTATATATACATATGCATGTATATGTATAATCTAGAGAGATACATACATGTGTGTATGTATATATGTGTGTATATATAATCTCTTTGTATACACATGCATGTAATATAAATGTGTATATGTATAATCTAGAGGGACACAATGTGCGCATCCATAATGGCTTGTATTCACATGTACACACAAAGTCATTATATATATGTATATACATATATACATATATGTGTATATGTGTAACTATATGTGTATATATAGTTCCACATATCTCAATTTTCTATATGTTTACATATGTATGTAAACACATGAATATATGTATAGACAAAATATTTGCTATATATATACAGATATATTTACATATACATACAATGGCTGATATTTATGCAGTACTTTAAGGTCTGCAAAGCAGTTTACAAATATCATTTTATTTTATCATCACAACAACTCTGGGCAATAAGGGCTATTATTCCCATTTTAGGGTCACATGGCTAAGAAGAGTCTGAAATCAGATTTGAACTCATATATTTTTTACCCCAGGATCAATGCTCTATCAATGGTACCATTATCTACTTCTATAATAATAAGTATAATATAATATATAGTAATATGTATACATATGTGTGTGCACTAAGCTCTACCAAGTGCCTCTGCAGCTCTCCCCACTTCCCCCTCAGCTCATCCCAGGTTCTTTTCATAGCCCCCAGGTCCCTCTGCTCTTCCATTTTCATTGGATCTTTGGAATAAAAATGAAAAATTTCCCTTTAGTTCTTTAGTTCAACAAGCATTTATTAAGTACCTACTATGTGCTAGACACTGTCTTAGGCACTAGGGATGCAGATACAACAACAGAAATAATGTGTCTTCTCATTTTATTAAGGGAGTCGATTTCAGTGTATATAAGCATATTCAGAACACATGCACAACAAACAAAGGTAGTCTGGGGGGGAGGGCACAAACAGTTGGTGGGGAGGGATCAGGAAAGGCTTTGTATAGAAGGTGATATATTTAGTACACTTATTGCTCTGCATGTCTCCTTTGCCTGGCATTGCAATTAGTTTCTCCAAACCAAGGCAGCCCTTGGGCTGCTGGTCAGCTCTCTTTCCTCTGGTGGCCACATAGTGTCATAACTTGAGTAGTACAATAGAATTTATTCCCAAGGTATCAATATTTGGAGGGTGAACCTGTATTCCTTCAGCTTCACAGACTCAAGAGCTTAGCACCAAGTTAGTAAGAATAGTTAAAGTAGGAAGCTACCAGATGGCACTGTACACTTCTCCATAGTCACACCCCCAGGTGAGTTCTGGCATCTTTCCCTCTTCTCCATCCCACTCAGCTGAATTTATCTTGAAAAGTTGAATTGAGGGCCCATTTCATGTTATTTGCCTTGGATACCAAAATTGCTGGAGGATCTGATGTTTCCTGCTACTCTTTTACAACAGGGATAAAAATAAGGGGGCATGAGAACTCTAGACACTGTCTTTGCAGATAATCTTTTACTGCTGACCAAATATAACTCAACAAAGTCATTATATCCTCATGGAAAATGTGGGAAGATATGGTTCAGATGAAAGTACAAAAGATTGATTTAGAATTGGTTTTGTCGCTTTTGTTCAATCATATTGTCATTTCCTTCTCCAGCTCATATTTACAGATAAGGAAACTGAGGCAAACAAGGTTAAGTGACATGATCAAGGGGCAACTAGGTGGTACAGTGGATAGAGCACCAGCCCTGAAGTCTGGAGGACCTGCGTTCAAATCTGGCCTCAGACACTTGACACTTCCTATCTGTGTGACCCTGGGCAAGTCACTTAACCCCAATTGCCTCAGTTTAAAAAAAAAAGAAAAGCGACATGCTCAAGGTCACACTGCTAATAAGTGAGGCTGATGAGCTCATGCAAATGAGTCTTTCTAATTCCAAGTCCAGCATTCTATCCACTTCACCACCCAGATGCCTTTAGTGACTACTAAGAGAAAGTCATCAATGGATCAACATCAACTGGACAGGGAGTCTCTATTGGAGTGTTTTAAAGCTTTTGTATTTCACCTCTACTATTAGTTATTTCTATTAATGTTTCAAATAAAGGTAGAAATGACCTAGTCTCCAGGCTTAAATTTGGAAGGGATAACTTAATTGGATAAGAGTCAAGATCTAAAAAAATCTTAGTTATGCTAGAAGGGTAGACTCCAAATGAACCAAATTCAGTTCAATAGAATACAATACAAGGTCTGAGTCTTGAGTTTAAACAAACCAACTACATGTGCATATGATGGAGGGGGCCTAGTTAAATAATAATTTGCATGAAAAAAGCTGTGGAGGTTTCAATGGACTATAGGGTTTTCTGAGTTAAAAGAGTAATATGGTGGCAAAAAAAGATGGAGACACAAAGTTCATGGGGGGCTGGGAGGGGAGCAATCATAATTTTGATACCCCTTTGTCTTGATTGTTTGAAGTTTTGTGTTCACTTCTGGGAATAACATTTTAGGAAAGACATCCACAAATTGAAGCAGGTCCAGAGAAAGGTGGTAGGGGGGGAAGAGAGAGGATGATGAGAAGAGGACTATCCTCGATGTTACAGAAGGAATGACTAGAGCAGATGGGGCTGCTTTGCCTGGCTAAAAGACTTATAAGGAACAAAACAGCTGTGTTTTAAGTAAGTGAAGGGTCATCATGTGGGAGAAGGATTAGCCTTCTTTGAACTGGCTGTAAAAGGCAAAAATATGACCAATGAGTGGGAGCTGTAGAGAGCTAGATTTGGGCTTGCATAAAGGAAAAACTCAAAAAATGAGTGCTATTTAAAAGTTGAATGGATGGTCTTTTGGGAAGCAATGGGTTTCTCTTCACTGGAGGGCAGCGTTCATTTGTTGGGGAGAATAAAGTAGAATCAAAAGAACCTGGCTTCAACCTTTTCCTAGATACTATATGACTATGGGAAAAGCACTTAACTTCCTGGCTCAGTTTCCTCATTTGTAAAATGATACTTGACTAGGACCCACCTGATGAGGTTATAGCAAAGAAAATACTTTGCAAACTTTCGAGTACTTTGTGCTGTACAGGGGATGCCTGTTCAGGTATGAAGGCAAGATCTCTGCAGTTCCTTTCCAATTCTGATATTCTGTGAAAAATCGTTCTGCTAGTCCTGACACTCAAGCTATCTGTCTCCAACCAATATTCGCACTTTTACGTCCTATAGTCCCCCTTCATAAACTTTATGCTTAAGGAATATGAAACATATCCAGTATATTCCCATTCACAAGATGATATTTACACTCTGTCTCACACCTATAATCCAGCTCCCCTTCCATCATGGCGTGTTGACAAACTATTTATCCAATTAGAAATGCTTTGACTCTCTTATCTGTTTTCAAAGCGTTAATCATATACATATTAAATTTTACTTTACACATCTTTGTGTCATCTCTGCTACTAAATTGTAGGCTTCTTGGGAGCAGAGACTGGGTCTTGTCTCATCTTTGTATCTCTCCCATTGTCTAACAAAGGCTCTCCTACATAGTAGGTGCTTAATAAGCATGCTAATGAATGGATGGATGCCTATTGATATTTGTAATTCTCTTGAATTTTACAACCTTAACACATTTCTTACTGGAGGGCTACCCTTCATTTTAAGAGCATTAAATTAAATAGAACAAGGCTAATGTAAAATTGCTATAAAACTAAACTTATATAGTGATTTTGTCACATAGGTAAATTATAGGCACTCAGCTTAGGTACTGAACCCAGCCTGCCATGGCTTGACAACAAAGATTTGATTTCATATTCTAACCTCTTTTAATTTTCAGAGATGACTGGCTTTCTAGCCTCAGCCCTTGGGGATATCAAGGCCTTTATGGCAGAGTTATGCATCTAACATCAAGAGACAGCGACACGAGAGAAAGGTCTGGAGTCAGAGAACCTGCAGAGTGGGTTCTAACACTCAATTATGAGCATGCATAATTTCCTTAACCTCTATGAGCCTCAGTTTCCACACCTACAAGATGAGGCTGACAATACTTGCTTATTCTGCAGTCCACGGTTGTTGCTTTGTAAATCTTGTAGTATTCTAGGCATGGGAGTTATAATAATAATTATCATTACCTTTAAGAGTCTTTTCCAGCACTGATGTTCTCTGATTGTCTGGAAGTGTTCTCCCCAGCACTAACCTGGTATGGTGATTGGTTGTTCTCTCTCCTCCATTCTTGGCTGAGAAACCCCTGGACTCCTCTCTCTTCCAAGGCTCAGATGGGGCCAAGTTGTATTAGATTAGCTCTCCTGCTTCTTCCTCTCGTCTTCCCTCCCTCTGACTTTCCTCCCTCCTCCTCCCCATGAAGTCTAGCTCCCATGCCAAGGACTGCACTGACACTGTTCTCCAAGGACATCTGGAAACTCCTTATTCCAAACCCATTGGCTTCTAAGTTTTCATCTTCCTTAATTTCTCTGCTGTGTTTGCTCCTTCCTTTCTCTCTCCTTCCTTTCCTCTCTGTCTCTCCCCTTTTCCCTTCATTTTTCTTTCTCCTTTCCTCTTCTCTCCCCCTCCTTTCTTTCTCCTCTTTTATCTCCTCCTTCCTTTCTTTCTCCCTTCTTCCTTTTTCCTCTTTTCTTTCCCTATCCTCTCTACTCTCCCTCCCCTCCTTTCCTGTTCTCTCCTCATCCTCTTTTCTTCTCTATTCTTCTTTCTCTTCTTCCCCTTTCTCCCCCTCTTCTAATATAATTATCTCCCCAGACTCCCTCTCCAGATCCTGGCTTTCTCATATCTTCTCTACTTTGCCACCATCCCCAAAGTGGTTATGGAAGCATATGTAGTAAGGAAAGAACTCTGGATTTAAAGTCATAATAGAAATAACTGCTATTATAAAGCACTTTTCAGTGGATAAAATATTTTATTACCATTATCTCATTTGAGTTTTACAGCAGCACTCTGAAAGTAGGTGCTAGATAATTAACACTCCCATTTTACAGATGAGGGAATTATCACAGAGGTAGTGAGTTGCTTTTGGCCACATAGCTAATAAATGTCAGGACTAAGATATGGATGTAGATCTTATCTTGGCTCTTATTATGGATAATGATGATAGCTAGCATCATATAACACTTTAAAATTTGTATAGCACCTCACAAATGTTATTTCATTTTAACCTCACAAATGCTCTGTAAGAGAGGCACTATTATTTTACAGATGAGAAAGTGGAAACTGAAATATAAAGTAACAGATAGTCTTTGACACTGAATTTTTTCTTATTCATTCATTCATTCATCTATCCATGCATCCATTTATCTATCTGTCCATTCATTTGCTTGTTTTTAGAGGCTGAATTTGAACTCAGGTTTTCCTCTTTCCAGCCTTAGCATTCTATCAACTCCACTATTGAACTGCCTTTAACATCTAGAAGAGAAGGGAGATTAGACATCATTTATTCAACATCTTTCATTTTACACATGAGAATATCGAGGCGCATAAAAGTGGAATGCTTGTTACTCAGATATTAATGGCAGACATTCTCTTCAAGCTCAGAACTTCTGACTCCAAAATCTGATCTTTCCATCACAGCAGGGTAAAGGAACTCAGGTAACAAAGTGGCAAAGTCTTAGTTCTCCGATTTCAAAGCTAACTCTCTTTCTACCACAACACAATCACCTCTTCCTGCCTTCAGACTCAACTCTGATTCTATTCACTTTATGACAAAGTCCTCAAGACCAGAGTTCATATTCCTATATTGACAAATGGTCAAAGTATAGAAGAAAGAAGAAGAAATAAAAACTATCCATACCAATATGAAAAAGTGCTCAAAATCTATGCATTAGAGAAATGTAAATCAAAACAACTCTTAAGGTACCACTTCACACTATCAGATTGTTAAAATGAAAAAGAGTAAAATAAAAATGCTAGAGGGGATACAGGGATACAAACCCACTGCTGGATGGTCTAATCATTCTGGGGAATAATTTGGAACCATTACAAAAAGGTTATAAAATTGTGCATGCTCTCTGACCCAGAAATAACACTTCTAGGTCTGCATTCCTAAGAAATTGAAGAAAAAGGAAAAGGATCTATATGTGCAAAAATATTTACAACAGGTCTCTTTGTGGGGGCAAAGAGTTGGAAATTGAAGGGATGTCTATCAATTAAGGAATGGCTGAACAAAGCATGATATGTGATTGTGATGAAGTACTATTGTGCTATAGAAATAATGAGTTTGAGGGTTTCAGAAAAAGAAGAATTACCTTTACTGATGCAGAGTGAAGTCAGCAGAACCAAAAGGACATTGTACACAGTAACAGCAGATGTTACAATGATCAACTGTGACTTAGCTACTGTGATCAGTACAATGATTCACAACAATTCCAAAGGACTCATAATGAAAAATACTATCTACCTCTAAAGAGAGAACTGAAGGACTCCAAGTACAGATTGAAGCATATTTTTAAAATTTTATTTTTCTTTCTTTTTGCAACATGGCTTAATATAGAATATGTTTTGCATGGCTTCACATATATAATGGGTAACATATTGCTTCTTTCTCAATGGGTGGAGGAGGAGCTAGAGGGAGGCAGGAAATTTGACAATCAAAATGATGTTTGAAAAATTAAACAGTAAAGAAAATGAAATCTTAATAAAAGACCAGGATTTAACTCTTTGCTCTGCTATTACTGCCTTTGTAACTTCAGATGAGTCACCTTAAGCTTCATTTGAAAAAAGAAAGAAATGAATACTAGCTCTAAGCCTAGAATGACTTTCCCATGTAGGTGACTCCCAAATCTCTGTCCATTGTCCTGATTTTTCTCTTCAGCTTCTCTTCCACTGGTGAGCATGCTAGTTTTCTATTTCTTGTTCTAGTTCCCATGAAGAATGGAATGCTGAAGAAACCACTGACTTGGGAGTAAGGAGACTCGAATTTGAGCACCAACCCTGCCATTTACTAGCCTTGTCACCTTGAACAAGTCTCTTTACCACAAAGTTCTTCCTCTATCAAATGTCAGGTGGAACTAGATGATCTTCCAATTTTGATGCTTTCCGATTCTCTTATTTACTAGCTTGCATGACCTGGGACAAGTCATTTAATAATTTTGAACCTCAGTTTCCTCATCTGTAAAATGGGAGTAATATTTTCACTACTTACTTCATTGTAGGTACATGGAATTAATAGATCAAAAACAGGTCTTGAAGTCAGGAAGACCTGGGTTCAAACATACTTTCTCAAATTTGCTGCATGACCCTGGGCAAGTTACTTAGCTTCTCTGAACCTTAGTTTCCTCATCTCTAAAATGGAGGTAGTAATAGTTAATTAATAATTTTCAGGTCCTCTCTCTGACATACTATGTGGCTAAGTTGAATTCTTTCATCTCAGTGCCCCATCTGAGTGACTCTTTAAGACCACAAGCTACAGATGAATTTAGTTGATGAGTATTTGCATTGTTGAAATCATAGGTCCCAAGCAACAAGAGCAACAGAAGCAGCAATCCTGCCCATGGCTATTGTGAAGTTCCAAGGACACAGGGCATATAGAGCATTTTGTTAGCTTTACAATGCTATAGAAATATCAGTTTTCAGTTTTAGATGTTGCAAGATCTTTTATCAACTTTAAAGTATTTTTAGAAATAGTCGTCATAGTAGTAGTAGTAGTAGTAGTAGTAGTAGTAGTAGTAGTAGTAGTAGCAGTAATGATAGTAGTAGTAGTAGTAGTAGTAGTAGTAGTAGTAGTAGTAGTAGTAGCAGTAATGATAGTAGTAGTAGTGGTGGTGGTGGTGGTGGTGGTGGTGGTGGTGGTGGTGGTAGTAGTAGTAGTAGTGGTAGTATGGTAGTAGTAGTAGTAGTATAGTAGTAGTAGTAGTATAGTAGTAGTAGTAGGAGTAGTAGTAGTAGTAGTGGTAGTAGTAGTAGTAGTAGTAGTAGTAGCAACAGCAGTAGCAACAGCAGCAGCAACAGTAGCAGCAGCAGCACCTCCCTGATGTCAATGGTCCTCATCAAGAATGAAGGACAAAAAACAATCCCTCTGAGATGACATTCAATTGGCTCTTTATTTGATGTGGTTCCAGCATCAAAATGATGGGGGTGATATAGACACCAGATGATGGTAGACAACAAAAGTTGGGGTTCAGTCATGTGAAGAATTCCCAATGGTCATTCTCTTTGGCAAAAGGTAGATTTATTTAGGGAAGAGATTACAGACAAAACGAAGGGATATACAAAATAATAGAAAGAATACCAGGAATAGTATATGTGAAATAGAGTTAAGAGAGCATGTGAAATGCAAGTTCCTCAGTGAAACTCACAATTATCCAATATAAAGGGAGCACTCCATGAGGCTGGAACATGCTCTTAGCTGGCGGGTTAGATCCTGAAAGATACACTTAGCATCCTAAAAGAGTTAGTTAGCTATAAAGAGAAGTGGAATTGAGAAGCATAGTGGAATAAAGGGAGATACCACGTGGTGGGGGCATGGGTAAGGAGAAAGATACCACAAGGCCGATGGACTTACCCAAAGAAGGCAGCAGCCATAGGATGGCCCATAAGTAGATTTTATGGAGAAAATTTAACCTCCAGGATATGACAGGGCACGCAAAGTGAGACTGCTCCAGACCTTTACAGAGAGTGGGTCTCAAGAATTTGTCAAAACTTGGATTTCAGACTGGACAAAGTCTTCCCCCAAAGGGTGGGACCATGGCACTAAACTGATCTCTATCAGAGCCTTCTCCTTGCTTGCCTCAGGAATTGCTTTTTTTTTTTTTCTGAGGCATTAAGTGACTTGCCGAAGGTCATGTACTAAGTGTCTGAGGCCGGATTTGAACTCAGGTCCTCCTGACTTCAGGGCTCATGTTCTATCCACTTCATACCTAATTGCCTCTCTCAGGGATTACTTTTTATCAATTCCTCTGCTAACCACACCTAACATTGAAGATCTCATCAGTATCCATCTTGTAGACACATCATTATTTGTAGCTTTCCTCCTCCATCAGAATGTGAGTTCTTTGAAGACTATTGTTCTTTGAGTTCTTAGAGTGACCTTAGACAACACTCACCAAGATCATAAATTATAGAAAATATATCCTGCATGGTTGGGGAAAGTTCCTTCTCAGGAGCTCCCTACATCAGTGAAATTACAAATCTAATAAAAATAATGAACTATATAAATAAAAATAATATTAATTGTATGATTCTTATTCTAGACTGAGCTCCCTGGAGCTGGGAATTATGTTGTCTAGGATCACACAGCTAGGAAGTGTTAAATGTCTGAGACCAGATTTGAATGGATCATATCTTGATAGAAATCAGGCACAAATAATTATCTTTATCTTACATATGGAGAAACTGAGGCTTCCAGAAGGGAAATGACTTGAACAAAAGTCACATAAAAGTCAGAAGCATTAGTTGGAATCTTACTTCTGAGATGGATAACATCTAAGTCCCCATCTCTAGTCTCATCTGCTTTCTGAGGGACCAGCACAGCCTTAATATGTGGCTTCCTCATCTGAAGGGGAGACTCCCTTCCCATTCCTGACCAATGGACTGAAAGCTCAGTGAATCCCATGATTCTGGTGGCTTGTCCTGTATACCACACAACCCGGGGAGAAGAAAGATGGCAGAATGAATATCCTGGATTTGGCCTCAGAGGATCTGGGGTCAGATCCCATCTGTCACCTACACATTCTCTCTGGACCTTGGTTTCTTTGTGTGTTAAAGGAAAGGGTTGAATTAGGAAGCCTTGGAGGTTCTTTCCAGCTCTAAATCTATGGTGCTTCATGTTCCACACAAGGAAGGAACAAGGATATTTGTGAATGACACAGCCAATTCTGGTAGAGTAGCTCCATCAGTGATGGCATTTCCCAGATCCCCCAGTTTTTACGTGCCTGAGGCAGGCACTTGCCTGGTGGCCACTGTCATGGCACAGAGTCCATGAAGAGGATGAGCTTGACTGGGTCCAGGGGTGGCAACTGTGAGTCCACAGCCCAGGGAAAGCTCAGTGTCCAGCAGGGCCGTGTCTTCTGGAGCCTTAGCCAGAAGGCAGGGTGGGAGGTCAGTAGCCAAGCAGGGAAGCCTGGGCCAGGCAGTGCCCCAGGGCTCTGGCCTGGGAGTGGGGGCCACAGTGGGCTCTCCAATTAGTGGGAGCAGAGGAATAGAAGGCAGCAACAAGCTTTGCTAATGAGCTGACACATTAAACAATGAGTCACACTTCCATACGGAGCCGTTGGAGCTCTAACCCAGAACAAACAAGCTGTGAGAAACAGTTTACAAAATAGGAGGGTGTCACTTTTCTCCAGGCTGCCGGGAAGCCAGAGCCCAGCCCTGAGAGGTATTTAAAGGATCTCCCATCGTCAGAGAGCCTGCCTGCTGGCCGGGTCCCTGAGGAGGACCTGGGAGCTGGCTGTCCTATAGCTTCTCACCCACCCACACGGCTCGCTGGGCCCAAGTAAGGGATGCCTTGAAGTTCTGGAAGTGGGGACCCCCTGAAAAGCCCAGGATTCTATTTCCAGGATAACTGCTAGGCTGGCCCACGTCTTCCTTCCATGCTTTACCCCACCCCTCTTTATCCTGATTCATCAAATCACAGGATTCAGAGCTCCAAGGGACCTTAAAGATCATTTCACTATTGCTAAAACAGAAACTCACAAAGATGGGAAAGGCTCACAGTCCCACTGATGAGGGGATGAATCAGGATGGGAACTTCTCAAATCTCTGGCTCTAAAGCCTGCTTCAATGTATTTTTCCTGATTGTCTAGACTCTCTGCCCTGAACCCGACTTTTCCCAGATAGAGAACAATTCTTCTCTCCTGCCTAGTTGTTCCCTCTCCCACCTCCATGCTCTAAGTAGACCTTCCTCTGACCACTAACTTTCCCAAAGGAAGTGTGAACTCCATGCGTGGGCAAGCAACTCCTGCCCTCACCTACTGACCATTCCTGTGCTCTGACCCTACGTCAGGGCAGGGGGCTGCCTTCCTGTTGGCACTAACCAGGGCCTGGCTCTGTTTTCCTTCATTTAGGTTGCTCTTGGTGCTTCACAGGTGCCTTAATGGAAAGAAGGCTACTGAATTTGGAATCAAGAGAGACCTGTGACTCTCAGCTCTGTACTTAGTTCCTTAGGGCTGGAGAACTCCAGGGAAGCTATCTAACTAACCTCTCTGGGCCCCTGCTTCCTTAGCTGGAAAGGAGGATAATGGCTGCACTATGTCATAGGACCATAGACCTAAAGCTGGAGGGGACCACCCCCATTTTACAACTGAGGAAATAAAGGCACTGGAGATAAAATACTTTGCCCAAAGTTCTAGGGCTACAACAAAGGTCCTCACATTACAAAGCTGGTACCCTATTTCTTGTAAACTTTAAAGAGCTACAGAAACGAACTCTGCTATCATTAGGCAGCTCACTGGCTCAGTGGAAAAGAGCACTGGGTCTGGAGTCAGGAGGACCTGCCGTTCAAAGCCAGCCTCAGACACTCACTATCTGTGTGATCCTGGGCAAGCCACCCACTTAATCGCCTTTTGCCTTAATCCACTGGAGAAGGACATGGCAAGCCATCTCAGCATCTCTGCCAAGAAAATCCTATGGACAGTATGGTCCATGGGATCATGAAAAGTTGGACAACACAGAATGACTAAATATTATAATTGTTACAAATTAAACCTAGGAAAGGTATTGGCTCCATGTGGGACTTCAGCCATCTCACCAGAACCCCACACAGGGCACACAGCTCCTAACTTCTCCACCTCCTCCCCAGCAGCCCTGCCCCCAGGCAAATACCCTTCTTCCACATCCCCCCAGCTTTTCTACTCCTTTTCCTATGTTGTCTTTCCCTGTTAGAATGGAGAAAAGATATTTGAGGGTAGGGATTGCCTTTTTTGTTTGGATTTGTAGTCTTGGTTCTTAGCACAGTGTCTGGTACAAAGTAAATGCTTAATAAATATGCTGTTATTTTTTTTCCTTTCCCCTACTCTCCCCTCCTCTTCTCTCCTCTCTTCTCCTCTTCCCTCCTCCTTCCTTCTTTCTCTCCCTCCTTCTCTCTCTCTCTCTCTCTCTCTCTCTCTCTCTCTCTCTCTCTCTCTCTCTCTCTCTCTGTCTTTGTCTCTATGTCTCTCTTCCCTCTCCTCTCTTCTTCACCCCTTCCCTCTCCTACCCTCTTCTGTTTCTCTGTGTGTGTGTGTCTGTCTCTCCTCTTTTCTTCTCTCCTTCCCTCCACTCCCTTCTTTTCTCTGTGCATCTCTGTCTCTCTGTCTCCTTTTCCTACTCTTTCTTTGCATCTCCCTTTGTCTCTTTCTCTATATCTCTCCTTTGTTTCTCTCCATCCTTTCCCCTCTCTGTCTCTTTTTCTCCTATCCATCCTTTTCTCTTTCTACCTACCTACCTAACTATATCACTTTGTCTTCCTTCACTGTTGTCCATTCCCCCTCTATCCCCTCCCCAATAAAGTGACTTGCTTAGGGTCACAGAGCTACTTTCAGAGATGATAGAATTCAACTCCAAGTTTCCCTGATTCCCAATCTACCAATCAATCTAATCCACCATGATGCCCCTTGGGATAATGAGCTTCTAATTGGTAAGAGTAGACAAAAAAGGGGGAACAGGATATTGAATCCTAAAATAAGGTGGCAAGAAAGGAGCCAGATGCCCTCTATGACTTGCAATCATTTGGTTAAAATGACTTAGATCCTAGGATAGTTACAATTGGTAGATGTGAATGCTGAGCCAATGTTATCAATTTTTTAAACTA
>JAJPUD010019952.1:0-25592 GCA_023553655.1 Myrmecobius fasciatus
TCTGACTCAACCCACTGAATCTTCAATCAGTTCATGCCCCTTCAAATAGGACCCTGTAGGACAACTCAGCTCAATGCCCATTCTCAGCAGGAAGTAGTTTCAGAAGATGATATCATCACCCCATACCCTAAAAGACTTTGGGAACCATTTGTTTGGGAAAGAACTGGAACTGATTGATGAATAAACCCCAAACTATCCAGTGTCTGAGTGGATTCCCTACAAGAAGTCGTATCAGTCTTGTGAAGGGGGAGGTTATTAATGCTATTCACCTGCTACAATAGTATTTGGGTCTTAAAATGGGGACATCAGGTTAAGATTTGGGTTAATATTACTGGGAAAGATACCCCACAAACCATTCAGTTTGATCCTTGTCAAATTATGAACTATAGAGTCTTGACTAGCCATAGATAAGTAGATACAATAAATGTTTATTTCCAGATAGAGAAAAAAGATTTGTGGAACTGACTGTTCATTTTAGAATAATTTTTGGTTTGCTACAAGGGCTAGATGCATAGAAAATGCAGATCGAAGAGTAAGTTGGTTATACGTATAATAGGTATAGATCTCTTAGGAAGATTTGGAATCAAGTTGAGGATTTAAGTCAAGTGATAGACATCAATGCCTGGGTAGAATTGGTAAAGTACTCTGTAAAGAGTCTGAACAAAAAGTAATTTCTATATTTATGATACAGGTCATCCTATACCCAAATGATACCATTCTCTTTGGGTATGGAAGAACATGAAAATGAATACCTCCTGTTCCCAAAATAACATTCCTGGGAAGAATTGCAGTGTTTTATAGTCCCTTAGCTCTGGAGATCAATCAGCTTGCTTCTCCAGGCAAGGTGAAAGATTACAAAGTCTAGGGATTGTAGTGACATGTACCCAAGTCTGGACGGTAACACTGGCAATTTCTCAGATATGAGCATACCCCAAGCAAATCTTGGGTGGTATCATGGAGACAGCACTCTCAAACCTGCTTTGCCTGGGAACTTAGTGGGTACCTGTGCACCTATCCAATCGGCTATTCCTTTTACCCTGGCATTTGATGAAGAAAGTAAGACTGAATCAGGAAGAATTAAGTCAACGACAGTAATTTATGAATTCAAGGCTAGAAATCTAGTTTGGGATTTGGATTATTCCTAATCTGGTGAGTAAATATGATTGGATAAGTTATACCAGAGAAGCGGTGAAGGAAATAACAGAATAGTTAGACACTAGCAGAATGGCATGGGAAAATAGAATGACTTTAGAAAGCTCATTGGCAGGAAAAGGAAGAAAACTCATATGTTACAAATGGGAGTAGTTTCACTCCTAATACAACCCTATCAGAAGAATTAGCAGAGAATTCAGGCATTAATTATCCACCATGTGTAAGGAGATCTGTGCAGGGGTTAATAGACTTACATTATGAAGTGGGATGTAAAAATTAGCCAGATCTGAGGGATTTGAAAAGGATGTGGAAATTAAATTATTAAAAAAGGAAAAAAGGGGGGAAATTGTGAGAAATGGATGGATATTTGCTTTCCACAATTAGGAAAATTAAATTGGAGAAATGAAATTGAAATTAGAAAACTGAAACCCACAAGGATGTCAAGGAATAATCAAAGTTGGAATTTATTGTCCCCCAAAAGAATGTAAGCTCCTTGGGGGGCAGGGACTGACTTTTGCATTGAAGGGTGGTGGCTTGAGATTTGAAAAGAATCTTTTGCTCTCTGCCCTTAGCCCTCCTCTGTTACCTCCCCCCCCTTCTAGAATGGAAGCTCCTTTAGGACAGGGATTGGCTATGTAATGAGGGGTGAAGATTCATGTCATGTAATTTCTGTAACATACAATTAATGGGGAATTAGGGAAGGGATTTATGTTTCAAGATAGGAAATAAAATGCTGCCTTTGGAGTTTCAAAGGTGTGTCTATTCACCTAGGCACCCATTCTAGCAAAAATGTAAAATAACCCTTTTCTGCATTCATCAGTGAGTCAGTGGAGTTCTCAGTAAGATTTTGTTTCTTACATTTCTAAGCTTCAGGTGAAAAGCATTTTCACTCCCAGATGCCACCAAAAGACAAAGAGATATACCAGTCTCCTTCTTTTAAAGATACAATCTAGTAGAAGGAGAAAACAGAATGCCTTTTCTCAGAAGCAAATTCTTGCAGAGTCCTACATGGATGCCTCCATTCTAGATGATTTGGACATTCATAGCAAAGCCCCATTATACATTTATAAATGACAAATGTTATATTAAACAAAATCAAGCTAGAAGATCCATTTAAAGAATGAAGTATTTAGCTTCAGGTCTCCAACTGTGAATCTGTCCCTGGAACTTATGCTCATTTTATTATATTTTTCTTCATTAATAGACACCTATCAAGGACATCCTTGATGAATCTATGAGAAAGAAACAAGCATACTTTTGCAAATGATATTCCACAGCAGAACATATCTTTCTAGTCCTACTATTGACTAAAAAGGTACAAAATCCCATAGGAAATGTTAGTGATTATTTAAAAAGTATTCGATTCAGTAGAACAAATGAGTAGTAAAAACTCTCCTCCAACAAAGTGGCTTCCATGCACAGGTTAAGATCATAGAAGATTTATTTTTTTTCCCCGCTGAGGCAATTGGGGTTAAATGATTTGCCCAAGGTCACACAGCTAGGGAATGCTAAGTGTCTGAGACCATATTTGAACTCAGGTCCTCCTGACTTCAGGGCTGGTGCTCTATCCACTGCATCACCTAGCTGCCCCCCATACAAGATTTCTTGATAGATATAACTAACATAATTTAGTGTGATGAACTTTTGGTAATTAATATTAAGCAAAGCACAAAACAAAGAGATGGATATAAGCTTACTACAGGCGGTTGCCATAGTGAAAGACGTCAAATGCAGGGACTCACCCTCCAAATGTTCCTGCTGCAGATGACATTGCATTGCTTCTGTCAAGTTCCAGAACATTGTGTAGAATCTAGTAAATGAGATCCATAACACAAACAAAAACACATTGATATGTGCATATGTTTATGTACACACATATCTATATATAAAAATGGGGGGTTATTTTTGGGGGAGTTTTTTAGAAGCCACAGTATTTTTATTCAAGGTTGACCACCACGTAGCCTAATGATGAGATTCTGAGTAACTGGATACAGTTGGCAGAGAGGGACTGGAGTATTGATGGAATTGCTCCATCTGGCAAGCAAGGAAGGACACCAATTGGGATTGGTTAATCTCATATTCCCACTCTCTGTGGAGAACAGGGGTATTCCCTCCTTGCTGTGTCTGGACAGAAATCTGAGTTAATTTAAACCCCTGAGGTTAAATGTCCTCTATAAATCTATCCATGGCTCATGCTATCTTTGCTGAACCCTTTTTGGGTCAGTTTCCATGGCATTGTTACTCCCAGGGTCTTTTCCCTCACCTCTCACCCATGCCACATGGTATCTCATCTCCCACCATGTCTCATGCTTCTATTCTTTCTGCTTCTTATAGTTCACTAATTTAGTAATTAGGTTTGTTTTGTGGTGGTTGTGCTAAACTTTTTTGTAGATTTAGCCTGCTAGCACACTTCAGCCTCATGGGGTTTCCTTTCTCCTAGTTAACTGTAAGTTCCATTAGGAACTCCATCATTAATTATTAAAACCCTTTTCCTTGTTAACCATGGGCTCTCCCAACTCTATTTCATATTTCCTAAATAAGTCTACCTTTTGCCAAAGAGAACCGACATTGTGATTCTTCACATGGCCAAATTTCAACATTTGATATCTACAATCTCAACATTTAGTGCTGTAGCCCAAACACATTTTTTATTTATCTACCAACATACATAAGCACAAATATATGTTGTGTGTGTGTGTGTGTATGCACACACATAGGAAGGAAGAAAGGAAAGAAGGGAGAGAGGGAGGAAGGGAAGAAGGAAGGAAGGAACGAAAGAAAAAGAAATACTTTTGAACCTTGAAAATCAATAGTGATACGGTCAGAAAATTGAATAGCAGGAAAATAAGAAGCTGGATTGCACTTAGGAAATTATAGCTTCCATGACCCCATGGAACAAAAATTCATATTTTTACACTAATATTCTTCTATTGATGCTGTATTGCCATGAGTTACAGAACAGAATAATATCTGATAAATTCAAATTGGGTATTTTCCCCTCCACTTAGGACAACAGAAAACTACATAGTAAGTATAAATATACTGCAGCATATCAAAGATAAATTACATGCAAAAGCAGTATAAAAGTCATCAAATATGTGTATTATCAGAAAAAGCAGGTGATCTAGGCTTGTAGTAATAGTAAATTAAAATAAGTGTACAATGTACAATAAAGCAGTTCATATCCTTTATTGATGACCATATAATATCAATAGGTGTAAAGAAGGACTTTGAGGAAATTGGTTGGCTAAATTGTTGAGAATTTAGGGGAGGTCGTGTACAGGCAATATGTAGAATAAAAAGTATAGATAGGTTAAGATCTGCACCACTGGATAGAATGATTACATCTGTGAGACCATGTATCAACTGATGTCCATGAATGATGAATAGTTTATGAATGTAACAGTATTATTGGGGTGATAGTTGCTGACTTTGTGATATAGCACACTTGCATATACACCCCTCCAAAATATTTTATTTATTAATGACTGTATACACTGAATTTATTTCAGTAATCATCACTAAACAATGAAATCATTTGGCCTTCAAGACCTAAAAATAAAATTTATCTTAAAACAATCAAAATCAATCATGTTAAGAATGCTTATTTTATAAAATGAAATCTATATCTACCTTTAAATTGTAATACGTTAAGGTAATGTAAAAACAAACAAACAAACAAACAAAAACCATACCAAATTATTTTCAAATGCCCCTTGCAACTATCATTAGTGGTACTGTCTTTCAGTATGAAAGATAATTTAAAGTGTTCTGAGTATATGTATATGTATATGTATATATACACACACATAGGGTACTGTTTTATATAAAAGCAACTATGGTGTCAATGGCTTTAAAGATAGATCCAGAAATTGCACAGTAACATTCTCTACAATACCAAGTGGACCAAGTCAGAGTTAATCCTCTAAGATGGAATTTAGCACTGCAGGAATATTTTTACTATTATGTGTTTTAGCTGTTGGGGGTGGGGGTGGAGGTTAGATTTAAGAATTTCTTTCCAGTGGCAGTATCCTCCACCATACAAACAGGATTAGCCTTTAGATCCAAGTGCTTTGTGGGAAGGAGAACAGTGAAGTAGTAGAGAGAAAGGATATCATATGACTGTCCTGGATTAGGTAGCAAATAAACCCTTTGTTAAAAGTAATAAGCATGATAAGAAAAAGCAGCATTCTTGTTAATTAAATACTCTGATTAATAGATAATTGTCACACATGCCATACAGATGGCCAAGTTTCAGAGAATACAGTAAAATACACAATTACTAAACCAAAATTAAAAAAAAAATTTTTAATGATTCAAAAGGCGTTCAAGATTTTTTAATGCCTCAAAAGTCATCATTATTAGCACATTATTATACAGATTGTACAGATGTACAAATGTACAATTAAAAAGATAATTTCCACTGATATAATATTAAGTAACAGAAAAAAATCACTATATTGAAGAGAGGAAATCCTTTTCATATGATCACTGAATCATGCAATTTTTTAGAGCTGGAGCATAGAAATCATTCATCTTTAGTCCATTATCATTAGCTTTAATTTCTTTTAAATAAAGGAAAAAACTGCTGACTTGCTTGCCAAAAGTCTCAAAGTATATTCACTTTCTAAAGATAGTCCAAATCACAGGTGGCACTATTTATCTTGGAAGGTACATGTAGGACCTTGGGGTGAGCTGAGTATTTACCAGAAATTTATCAGTCTTGCTCTACTGGCAATCCCAAGTTCAGTTCCCTGCATAGAAAAGTCCAACCTATGGAAAGGGAGAGAAAGAGGAAGGGTGTCATTTTTATTGAAAAAATTTTAAGGACAATAGGTGAAAGTTTCTTAGTTCCCAGAGAAAAATCCAGGTTGGGATATATGGGCCAATGCAGCAGCAGACATATCACTTCAATTTGCTAGGGGCACCACCCCCAGAAAATTGAACTGCTTCCAGAATCTTTCTAAAACAATTCCACTGGAAGCAGTTAAATTTTCTGGGGTGGTGCTGGTAGACTGTCCAAGTTTTACAGGCATACAACAATGAGATCAGCACAAAATTTCAGTAGATCTTCAGTTTGGAGGCAACCTAATACCTCTTCTCTCTTATTCATTCTTTCAGAGTCTCTCAGATTTCAAGTTAGTTTTGGTAATATGTGCATCAATCTCACCATCTATGTGTACATCCCTGCAAAGTATTTTTCCAAGGTAAGTGAACTTCTCCATAGCAGTCAAGATTTTTCCATATTCTATAATCGATGGATGTTTGTGGATGGTGTGTTGTTATTTGGTGGAAAACCTCTTTTTTGTTTTCTTGGTATTAAGTGTTAGACAACAATTAGCACAAAGTCAAAGAGAATTAAGATACACTTAGTTGCATCTCAGTCTCAGAGGCTATATTTTACTTTATATTGAAAGTAAAATCATCTGCCAAAAAAAATGTCACATCAATTTTCCCTTCACTTTAGTCTTGCCTTAGCCTTTTCAAGTTACATAATTTACCATCAATATGGTAGACCTTGATGTTTTTTGTTTTGTTTTGTTTTTTCCCTATTGAAGTTATCTGACAATCTCACTGAAAACATCATGCTAAAAAGCATGGGAGCAAATATACAGCCCTGCTTCACTCTATTGGTGACTGGGAAAGTGTAAGGGCATCATTTATTAACCCAAACCTGTGAAAGCATGTCATATGAAACTGGCATATAATACTGATAAACATCTCTGGGCAACCAATTTTCACCGTGATCTACAGGCCCTCACAACTGACCATATCAAAGGCCAAAGTTAGATTGATGAACATTATCTATAAACTTCTGCTCTGCTCCTGGCATTTCTCCTGACATCCTCAGGCAGCAGACACCATGTTGATGATTTCTTGACACTTTTTAAAGCCACAGTGGCTTTTGGATAGAAAACTATCTTCTGGGTAAAAATCATCCAACTAAGGAAGATTCTACTAGGAATCTTGATGCCAGTGACTAAAAGAGAGACCCCCTTCCTCTGTGGACAATCTATTTCCTTTTCCTTTATATAAATGGACAATAGAGGCATCCTTGATCTCCTGGGAGATAGCCTCTTCTTGTATACATGTCCTACAAGATTTCTGTCAATTTTTGCATGAACAGTGGACTCCCTGCCTTGTAAATCTCTGCTGGAATGGAATTAACACCAGGTATTTTGCCACATGAGAGGAATTGAATGGCATTCAAAACCTCTTCTTCAGGTGGAAATTTGGCTAGAGAGGGATTGATTTTAAACTTTAGGTAATGACTTTAGTAGTAATTGATGACAGTATACTGAGAACACTATAGAAGTGTTCTGGCTATCTCTCCAAGTGATCATGTCACTGATCAGTGTGGCTCCATCAGTGCTGACTAGTTGAGATATACCAAAGGTCTCTGGTCCATAAATAGCCTTCAAGATAATCATAAAAATGCTTTGTATTGCTACTATTGACATAAAATTGAATTTCATCTGCCTTCTTCCTGAACCAAGAATTCAGCATCTCTCTAAACCTTCACTTTACTTTTGATGGAGTTAGACTTTTAAAGAGATGAACAAACTGTCTTGCTGGTACACCCTGTAAAATTCTCATTTTTCATGTAGTAGCTTCTGAATTTCCCAATCATTTTCATCAAATCAATTCTGATGTTTGCTAATTTTCTGGTCTAGATGAGCAAAGGCAAGGCTGTACACCAAATTTCTGAAAGCTGCTCACTTTTTCTCTGCTTCAGTTGTTATCAATAGTATGTTGGCTCCATTTTCCCTACAAGTCAGTAACAATCTGTTCACACACAGAGAAAAGCTCTAATCCATTGATGTTAAGTCTTCTGATAGTCATCATGCCTGGGGCTGCACTTCAGTTCTGCACTGTGCATCATACATCACTTTTCTTTATTCTACCTTTGGTCTGTCTCTTCTCCTTACAATGACATAGTCTATTAAATGACAATGTTTGCTGCAAGGGTTTATCCATAAAGTTTTGTTGTGTTTAGGTAAAGGAAAGATAATGTTGATGATGAGACACACTAGTCTTTCATAGTAAGTGATCATTGCTACTGCTGTTTCTGATTCCACTCCTCCCAAGGACTCCCTGCCATGTCTAATAATCTTCCTACTCTGATGTGAAAGTCATATAGGATTACAAGTTTGTCCTTTTTTTGGCACATTGATGATAAGGGTCTCCAGATCCTCATAAAATTCTTTGACCATATCAGGATTTATCATGGTAGGAAACATGTGATGATGATTGTGGCAGAGCACTTTCCTACAAGGGTCAATCCCATTGTCATGAGTCTGTCGTTTACTACATTAGGTTTTTTTGTTTGTTTGTTTGTTTGTTTGTTTGTTTTTTATTAAAGCTTTTTATTTGCATAACATATGTATGAGTAATTCTTCAACACTGACCCTTACAAAGCTTTCCATTACAAATTTTCCCCCCTAGTCCCCTCCCCTCCCCTCCCCTGAATGGCAGGAAGTCCACTACCTGTTAATTATATTAAAATACTTGGCAAGTCACATAGATGTCTACATATTTCCATACTTATCTTGCTGTGCAAGAACAGACACATCTACATGAACAAAAAAAAAAACTGAAGAAGGAAACACAATACAAGCAAACATTGATAGAGAGCATGAAAATGACATGTTTACTACATTAGTTTTGATTGAAAAACTTATGCCAGCTTCACAATACTTTCCATCACTGCAGTCACTCCAAGGGAAAAAAAATGTGTATCCAGCTCTGAATTTAGTAAGCTGACCTTAATTTGCCAGCAGATAAAGGGCTGTTATTTGAATACAATAACTGCTGAGTTCTCTCACAAGAAATATTCGTCTTTCAGGTCTACTAGATGTTGTATTGTACATAAGCATGCACACATTCCATGTTCCATTGGTAAGTGGAATAACTTTGCAAATGTTTTTGAACTTTTTTGTGTGTGTTTCTATCTGTCATGGTAAAGCAGGTCATGGTTAGGTGAAATATTTGCTTGCCACCAGCCTCAAAGTATATTCACCTTTTTTTTTTTTTTTTTTTTTTTTTTTTTTTTTTTTTTTTTTTTTTTTGCTGAGGCATTTGGGGTTAAGTGACTTGCTCAGAGTCACACAGCTAGGAAGTGTTAAGTGTATCAGAGTATATATTCACCTTCTAATGAGAGTGTAGGATATAGGTGTAAGTGATGATATTTAAAAATAGGATAAATTACATCACACGAAGAGGCAAAAAAAGAACAGTTGAGGGAAAGAAAGAAGGGGGATGGGCATTGTTTGAACTTTAATCTCATCAGATTTGTCTCAAGGAAAGAATATCATACATAGTTTGGTATAGAAATTTGCCTCACTCTATAGAAAAGTAAGAGGGGAAAGGGAAAAGGAAAGGAGGACACTAATAGAAAGGAAGGCAGACTTAGAAGGGGAAAGGGGGGAAAGGGATAAGAGAGGAAGGGGCTGAAAAAAGGGAAGGCAGATTGAGAAAGATAGTGGTAGAAGTACAACACTGATAAGGAAGGAAAGGGTAAAAAGAAAGAGAAAAGTATAACCTGGGAAAAAGTTTGGTAGGAAATACAGAGTTAGTAATCTTAACTGGGAATGTAAATAGGATGAACTCTCCCATAAAATGGAAGTGGATAGCATAGTGAATTAAAAGTCAGAATCCTACAAGATGTTTTTTACAAGAAACATATTTGAAATAAAAAGATACATACAGAGAAAAGGAAAAAGGTTGGAGCAGAACATATTATATTTCAGCTGAAGTTAATTTTTTAAAAAAAGGTAGGACTCCTGATCTCAGACCAAGCAAAAGCAAAAATAGATCTAGTTAAAAGAGAAAAGAAGGAAACTACATCTTACTAAATGGTACCATAGATAATGAAGTATATGTGCCAAGTGGTATAGCAACCAAATTCTTAAAGGAGAAGTTAAGTGAGTTGCAAGAAGAAATAGAAAGCAAAACTATAATAGGAAGGCATCTCAACCTCCCTTTTATAGAATAGATCTAACCACAAATAAGCAATAAAGAAGTTAAGAAGGTGAGTAGAATTTTAGAAAAGTTAGGTGTGATAGACCTTTGGAAAAAAATTGAAAGGGGTTAGAATGTAATATTTTTTTTTCTTAGCAGTACATGAAACCTATACAAAAATTGAATATCTATTAGGGCATGAAAACCTCACAATCAAATACAGAAAGGCAGAAGTAGTAAATCCATCTTTTTCAGATCATAATACAATAAAAATTATGTGTAATAAAGAGCCATGGAAAATTTGAACAAAAACTAAATAATCTTATCCTAAAGAATGAGTGGGTCAAACAACAAATAATAGAAACAATCAATAATTTCATCTAAAAGAATGACAATAATGAAACAACCTACTAAAACTTATGAGATTCAGCCAAAGCCATTCTCAGGGGAAATTTTATGTCTCTAGATACTTACATGAATAAAATAAGAAAGAGAAGATGAACTAGGAATGCAATTTAAAAGGCTAGAAAAAGAACAAATTAAAATCTCCCAATTAAATACCAAATTAGAAATTCTGAAAATCAAGCACTGTGGCAGTGGCAGCTAGATAGCTCAGTGTCAGCCCTGAAGTCAGGAGGACCTGAACTCAAATCTGACCTCAGATATTTAACGCTTCCTAGCTATGTGACCCTAGGCAATCACTTAAGCCCAATTGACTCAGCCAAAAAAAAAAAAAAAACCCAAAACAAAAAAAGCTGTGGCATACCAGCCTGTTGGATGGAACTTGTAGGGATGGGTTGAGAGAAAGGAGAACTGAAAAAAAAAAACATAAATAAGAATTACACAGGATGAAAGGTATGAAATATTTCTAATATATACAACAGGAGAAAGCATATACACTGATGGGATCACAGACCCATCTGAAAATCAACCAGATTTTTCAGAGACAAGAATTTTTCAATGGCTACTGAACTGCCCAGAGAATTTCTAACGTGTGTCATATAGCCACTGTTCTTTCCTCTAAGATCAGTAAGTTAACAGTGAATAAGACATCATCTGGAAGTCAGGGGATCTGTGACCTATTCTCATCTTCCCTGTCATCTTAAAGGAGGAATTTTTTTAGACCTGTCATTTCATTAGTGGAGAGAGTCCCTAATAAGGAATCATTTTCTACCACTGTGAACTGACAATTGCATTGAAATTTTTTAGTCTTAGAGAGTTGTTGGGGTACTGAAAGGTGAAGAAACTTGATCAGGGTCACACAGTCATTATGTGCCAAAGATAGGACTTGAAGTTTGAACTTCCTGACTCAGAGTCTGATCTGTCCCGCTATTCTACATTGCCTCTCAAACAATTACATAAAGATCATTGTTATGAACTGTATTTGGGTTAAAAACACTCTGTGAGAGGTCCTACAGTCTCCTTAAGTCACAGCCTTACTCTCAAGTCATCTTAGCCCCATCAGAACTTATAATAGCCCCTCTTCTCTTCCTCTTTTTCTGGCACCTCTTTATGTCTTGTTTTCCTCTATTAGAATGTCTGGACTGTTTTATTTATAAAAAAGGAATGATAACATTTTTTCCCAGAAGTGTGCTATTAAATGTTTAACAACCAGCTCTCCTTTTTAAAAATGTATCTATGATACACTTTTAAGTTTTACCCCACTACCAACACTTTCTCTAAAAATTTTTTAGGTTTAAACAATCAACAAAATAACAGATTATACTATTTATAACATAGATTACCAAAGTAAAAATGCTCATGATGAAAATTTAATAATCAATTCAGGTGAGCTAATAAAAGCTAGCTCTAGAACATTCATGCTTATTCCTAATCAGAGTAAGTACTATTCACAAAATAACTTTGAAGTGCTTTGACATACATTATCTCATTTGATCCTATGCTCTCTTCAAAAGGACATTGGAGAAAAATAAAACAACTCAAAATAGTCTTGGGGGTCTTCAAAGGAAAGTCACTATATGAATTCACATTATCATTGTCATTATCAATCTTCTTATTTAAAGCAAAAAAGCAGTTTTCTCTACCTGAAATATATTCTATCAGCTCCCAGGCTAAAAAGGAAATAAATGCAAACAGTTAGATGGTTGCCATCCTACCAGCTAAAAGATCCCTTTAGCCTTTGTTCATTGGAAATCAGCAAAAGATAAAGCAAATGGGTTACTTTATTGCTTTGCTGTCAACAAAATGAATAAGTACTCAGATAGTCCATGTAACTATCAAAATAGTAGTTTACAGGCCTGAGAAAAGGATACTCATGAAATTACTTGCCAGCCAAATTCCTGTGGCTGGTGATATTTATTACTATCTATGACCTTCTACAGGAAACCTTTATCGAACTCTTTTCATTCTAATGCTTTCCCTCTGTTAATTATTTCCTATTTTTTCTGTATACATCTTGTTTTGTAAATGTTTGTTTACATGTTGTCTCTCCTATATTAGACTGCAAACCCCTTGAATGCAGGAACTATCTTTTGCCCCTTTTTGCAATGAATGCACTAAATACAGTAGCTGGTAATAATAAATGGCACTTAATAAATGTTTTTGATTGATTGACTATTAGAGAAATACATAAAATAGTTAACTGCAGCATACAGGGCTGTCCAGAGCAAAGGAAGTTACTAAGATATCACAAACCTGACTGCCAATGGCATTTGGCTACCAGCTTCACTGCTGATTTGTTCTCTTATAGCTGCCTATCTCTGAAATATTTTACAAAGAGAACTCTTATTATCTTGACACTGAGCTGGCATGATGCTCCTGTGTCACTGGCATAAATGCACCAAGTCTGATCCAAATGTGAAACATTTTATGAGACACAGAAAGGAGTGGTTCTGGGCATCTTCCCCTCCAGTAGTGGGCTTGTTGACAGACAAAAGAGGTGCTGAGAGAATGTGATATAATATATAGGGCACTAGACTTAGAGTTAAGAATACCAACGTTCAAATACTTGATTTTTGATAATAGCTATGTGACCATAAGTAAGTCACTTAATACAATGAACATGTATCTATTATGTTTTAAGAAATACTGCTGGGAGCTAAGAATACAAAAATGAAATAAAAACCAGTTATTTCTCTCAGGGAGCTTGAATTCTACTGGGGAGGATGTAACTCATAGGGACATAAATAATTTTTTTTTTATTAAAGCTTTTTATTTGTATAACATATGTATGGGTAGTTCCACAGCATTGATCTTTACAAAGCTCTCCATTACAGCTTTTACCCCCAGTCCCCTCCCCTCCCCTAGATGGCAGGAAGTCCACTACATGTTAATAATGTAATAATAGTTGACAAGTTGTTCAAGAAAAATCCTATCTACAAGAAAAAAAAGAAAACCAGAGAAAGGCAACACAATGCAAGCAAACATCAATAGAGATCATGAAAATGTTACGTTGTGGTCCATATTTCATATCCCTCTCTCTGGGTGTATATGGTTTTCTTCAGTGAACAATTGGAACTGGTTTGAGACATTTCTTTGTTGCAGAGAGCCATGGATCTCAGAATTGACTGTCATATAGTATTGTTGTTGCCGTGTATAATGATCTCCTGGTTCTGCTCGTTTCACTCAGCATAGTTCATGCAAGTCTCTCCAGGCCTCTCTGAAATCATCCTATTGATCGTTTCTTACACAGCAATAATATTCCATAACATTCATATACCATAATTTATTCAGCCATTCTCCAATTGAAGGGCATCTATTCAGTTTCCAGTTTCTAGCCACTACAAAAAGGGCTGCCACAAACATTCTTGCACATGTGGGTCCCTTTCCCTCCTCTAAGATCTCTTTGAGATATAGGCCCAATAGAAACACTGCTGGGTCAAAGGGCATAAATAATTTTTAAAGAAGACATTAATAACTCAAGAAATCAGGATGGATTCCAGGCAGGTGACATATGAGTTGAGCCTTGAAGAAAGCAAAAGATTCTAAAACGTATTGGTTAGGTGTATATTCTAAGCCTGGAGCACAGCTTGGGCAAAGCCATGGAGATGAGAAATGGCTTGTCCAAGGAATAACAAAAAAATCGCTTAAACTTTTCAAGCCTTAGTTTCTTCATCTGCAAAGTGGAACCTACCTGTCATACCTACTTCATGGGGTTATGAGGTTCAAATGATATATAGTCTACATAAAATGCTTTATGATGGTATAGAAATAGGCCTCCATTAGCACTAATAATGAATCTCGTGAAGTGATTTGAATTCATACCACATAGTTCTATTGGGCTGAAATCAAATTACCATATTTTACAAAATTTTAACTTCTAATAGTGTCGATTAGAATGTACACAACTAGTTCAGAGGATTCATTATTTGTACTAATTGAGACTTAGCTATCATTTAAGTAACTTTAAAACACTCTATAGCCAAAGAAAACAGTGAGGATAGACTTTCTTTTTGCTATTGGAATCCTATGAATGGAGTTTAGTCCAAGATTAGGGGATTCTTCTTTTGAAACTAAGGAATTCTAACTACAAAACTAAAGAGAAGAAACAACTGATCAACAAATAATTCAGCAATGAAAACTAGAGCCCATTCTGGGTCAGACTTCAGTGACAGATGTGCTTACTTTGCTGGATAACCACCAATAAATAATCTTTTTGGTAATGCACAGTAATGATTACCAAGTATAAATGTCACAGTCCTATATTTGTACAGGACAAAAGGGGAGATTCATTATTAAGGAAAAATTAGACTCTGAGGACGACCCAATAGAGAGAGATAAATGATATATGAACATTGCCCAATCTATTGTGTACCATTGACAAAGAAGGCATTTTTGGTTTTAAAAATATAATTTCCCTACTCATTTTTTTTATTTTACAAAATGCACCAAAGCATATTTCAGATCTAGTCCCACGTAGCTAAAAGAAGAAGAAGAAGAAGAGGAAGAAGAAGAAGAAGAAGAAGAAGGGGCACTAAAAAGTGATGATAGTATTTCTGTATTTTGCTTCTGTCTTGATGCCTTTCATCTAAGGATCTTCCAGACCTTAAATAATAATTGATTATGTTTTACAATATCCTTCCATTTGATAGGTATGTATCTTCAAATGAAACTAGATGGAAGCAGAGAAAGGTTGAGTAGATTGAAACACCCAAGTTCATGCCATCAGACTCTGGTTTCAGTCAGAAATAAACCCAAGAGGCTTGGCTCCCCATTCTCCTATTTTAATCACTGGGAAATATTCTATCCCCAAGAAATTGTTAGCAATGCTGCCTTTGTTCTTGGCAGTAGTTACCTTTTTTTCCCCCACTTAATTACTTTCTACAACTTCCACCTTTGACAAGGTCTTTCTGAAATTATTACTGTAGAAATGGAGAACGGGTTGGCTATGACATCCAGACATGGTAACCTTCCTATAGGCTGTGCAAAAAGCCTGAAAGTAATGCTCATCAAACGCTGATCAATAGTGAGGAGTGGGAAGGGGACAGAAGGAAAAAAGGCTGTAGCTAAAGTACTTTCATGCTGACTAATTAATCTCTAGTAATTAGTACTCCAATGTAACAAGTGTTGCTTTCAAATAATATAGCAGTAAAAATAAAATCTGCTCATTCAGATATTTCTATTGAGTCTGATTGCTCTTTTCAGATAAATCAGGGCAGCCAGTTTGATCATTTATATAGGAATGGAAATATTTTTACACTTGTGCCTAGCACCAGGAATCATTCCTACATGTAACTTGAGGTTGCATGTGATAGTGAACAGAATACTGTAGTCAGAAAGCTTTGAGTTCAAATCCTGCTTCAGGGTAACTGGGTAATCCTGGGCAAGTAACTAGACTGCTTTTGGGATCAGCTCCTCATTGGTTAAATGAGAGGTTCAGATGAGATAGCTTTGAGGCAGCTAGGTGGCACAGTGGATAGAGCACCAGCCCTGAAGTCAGGAGGACCTGAGTTCAAATCTGCTCTCTGAGAGCACTTAACATTCCCTAGCTGTGTGACTCTGGGTAAGTCAGTTAATCCAATTGCCTCAGCATAAATAAATAGATGAGATAGCTTTAAAGTCCTTTCTAAACTTATGATCCTGTGCCATTTCATTCAATATTAAAAGCAGTAGCATAGCAGACAACTGGCCTTGGAATCAGGAAGATTTGGGATAAGGCTTAGCTTCTGACACATCCAAGAACACTGTATACCTCGAGGCAAATCGCTTAACCTCTCAGCGATGTAAACTATGGCTTCTTAAACTTTTCCCATCCATGACCCTTTTTCACTAGAGAAATTTTTATATGACCTCAGGCATATAGGAATCTAAAGTAGGTATACAAATCAAACATTTACTGATAATAAATCATAATTTCTTGACCCTTACATTCAGTTATGAGACCTCATAAGGGATCTTGGACCACAATTTAAGAAGCTAGCCTGTAGACAAATCTGAGATGTTGCACAGAAAGTGCCAACTCTGAGTGGTAAGGGAAGTTTCCTTAGTAAAATTGCAGATCTAGTCCCCAGACCTAAATTGACTTGTATTATTCCTTTACAGACATTGTTGGTCAGATTCACAATCTTTTTCATAACAAAATTATACTTTTCATCTGCTTTATCAATTGAGGGCAAGGACCCCATCAAAATAAACAAGTAATCAAACAATCAAGCAAACTCAAAAAGTGACAGTTGTGCTAATTAGCACAGGGGAGAAAAAGATAAAAAATAAACAGTCCCTGCCCTCAAGGAACTTGCATTTAATGCAGAGCATCTGGCATGACATTTAAACTGATGGCTCAACTAACAAATGTTGATAGAATTGAATCAAGAAATGTCAATGGGAAGCAACAGGGAATAGGACCTGTAGAATGTTAGGAAATGCTTTGGAGCACTTCCAACTCTACCATCAGTGTTCTGGTCCCCTCATTATATTGATCCTCTCCAGATCAGCTCATGGCAGCCCTGTGTCTCATTCGTACAAGGTCTTGATCTTAGCTGGCTGTCAACAAATCCCCACTAGAATGTAACTAGAGTCAGAGTCTAATTCTGATTCCAGGAATGTTTGCATTCAAAAATGTTTGCCTCTTTAGTGGCAAAAAGCGTCCCAAGACTTGAAAGAAAGTAGTTGTAAAGACGGAATGATTTGAGAGGGAAGGAAAGATGGTGCTGGTATTTGGAAAGGTCTTCACAGTTCACACTAATTTGTATCATATAAACAACAATCAGGAGAGACTAGGTGGTGAACCTAGACTGAAGTTGGAAAAACTGGTCATTCCGAGTTGAAATCCAGCTTCAGACATTTACTAGTGTGTGACTCTGGGCAAGTCGCTGAACCCTGTTTGCCTCAGTTTCTCATCTATAAAATGAATTAGAGAAGGAATAACAAATCACCTCAGTATCTCTGCCAAGAAAACCCCAAATGGGGCTGTGAAGAATTGGATGTGACTAAAAATGACTGACTGAAAGCAAAGGCCAGTGTCTTGTACAAGGCTTACTGATGAGGAATGTTTGGATTTCTCTGACTTCAGGGTATAGTAAAACAAACCCTTTTTTATAGACCTCTCCTTTTTTTCCCTTTCTTTTTGCCTTTTCCTCTGCTCCTTCTTCCTATCTTTCATGGCTTCAATTATATGAAGTAGGTAAAATAGTGATAACAAAGCCAACAGGTATCAGGACAAGACAGAAGATGAATATTTTTCTGTGCTTCTATGTGTCCTTGTGCTCTCTTCTCTTTTTAAGCTTTTTCCCTTGTTGATGATAGAAACAATTTCCATAGTATTGGAAAGGATCTTAGGGATCATCTAGTTCAGACCTCTCATTTTACAAGAGGAAACTGAGATGTAGAGAGGATGAGTGATTTGAATACAGCCAGGATTCAAATTCAGATCAGGTCCAGTGCTCCAACAATTTTTTCATTGCACTGCACTGGTCACATCCACTGCTGTGTGTTAAATTATCACCTTATCTTTCCCCTAAACCTGCCCTGTTTCTATGAAGTACCTATTTTTTTTCTTGTGCAATCTTTTTTATTATTACGTTATGTATTGAAAATGCTTGCTTTATTCCACAAATTAAAATTTAAATAAATAAATAAAGATTTTAAAGACACAAAGAACTCACAATAGCTCATGAAGAAATCCTCCATCAGCCCCAAAATATTTGGTATTTACTTCCAATCTTTTTTTTCCCACTTGAATACTCCCAATTTATTTATTTATTTTTATTTTTTTAATAAAGCTTTTTATTTACAAAACATATGAGTGATTTTTCTACATTGACCTTTGCAAAAACTTTTTTTCCCAAGCTTTTCCCCTCCTTCCCCCCGCCCCCACCCCTAGATGACAGGTAATCTAATACATGCTAAATAGGATAAATTATATGACAAATACAATACATGTATACATATCTATACAGTTATCTTACTGCACAAGAAACATCAGATCTAGAAAGAGAAGAAGAAAAAACAACCTAAGAAGGAAAACAAAATGCATGGAAATATTCACAGAAAGCGTTAAAATGTTGTGTTGTGGTTCACACTCAGTTCCCACAGGCCTTTCTCTGGATGTATATGACTATCCTCATCGATGAACAACTGGTTTGAATCACATCTCTGTTGAGGAGAACCATGTCCATCAAAGTTGATCATGGTAAAGTCTTGTTGCTGTGTATAATGTTCTCCTGGTTCTGCTGATTTCACTCAGCATCAGTTCATGCAAGTCTCTCCAGGCCTCTCTGAAATCCTCCTGCTGGTCGTTTCTTACAGAACAATAATATTCCATAACATTCATATACCATAATTTATTCAGCCATTCTCTAATTGATGGGCATCCTTTCAATTTCCAGTTTCTTGCCACTACAAAAAGGGCTGCCACAAACATTTTTGCACATGTGGGTCCCTTTCCCTCCTTTAAAATCTCTTTGGGATATAGGCCCAGTAGAAACACTGCTGGGTCAAATGGTATGCATAGTTTGATAACTTTTTGAGCACAGTTCCAAATTGCTCTCCAGAATGGTTGGATCCGTTCACAGTTCCACCAACAATGTATCAGTGTCCCAGTTTTCCCACATCCCCTCCAACATCTGTCGTTATCCTTTCCTGTCATTTTAGCCAATCTGACAGGTGTGTAGTGGTACCTCAGAGTTGTCTTAATTTGCATTTCTCTGACCAATTGTGACTTGGAGCACCTTTTCATATGACCAGAAATAGTTTCAATTTCTTCGTCTGAAAATTGTCTGTTCATATCTTTTGACCATTTATCAATTGGAGAATGAAGTACCTATTGATGTGATTTAGGAGAGCAATTTCTAGTTCCAAATTATGTAGTTTGGGATTTAACACACCAAATGTTGTGACTAATGTAGGCACCAAATATTGGGGTTTGGTCATGTGAGGAATTCATGAAGGCCATTCTTTTTGTCCATTTAGGAAAAGAGGCTACAGACAAAATAAAGAGACACAATAGAAACCAAGAATGGTAATATGAAATAAATTGGGAGACTATATAGGGGTTTAAAGAATTAATAATGGAAAAGACAAGTTCCCTAGTAGAACTCACAATGAACCAGGAAAAAGGGAACACCCCAAAAGATTCAAGTATGCCCTTAGATGGCAGGCTAAATGCATAGGAGGATTTAGCTTAAAAGAGTTAGCTATAAGGAGAAAGCCATCATGAGGCATGGTGAGGAAATGAGAGGAGAAATACCACGTGGCATGGGGTAGGGGTGAGGGGAAAGACAACACAAGGCAGAATGCCGTGGCAGACTGACCCAAAAGGGATTCATCAAAGGTAGTACGAGACAAATTTATATGGGAAATCTAATTTCAAGGGTTTGACATAACTCAGATTTCTCACTGAACATAGAAAGGTAGAGCTACTGACCGCCACAGAGAGTTGGGACTATGCGGTTAAACTGATCCCCATCTGTGCCCTCTCCTGCTTGCCTCAGGGAGTAATTTAATTGGTAATTCAGGTTTTCTCTATTAAGTCCACTTAATAATCCAGGACCTTATCACTACTATACTCCTAGTTACTCTCCTGCTATTTCAGAGTCATCTTTGAATTTTTCCTCTCTTCAGTTTAACCCCAGTCTCAATCACTTACCAAGATTTGTCAATTCAGTTTTCAGAACCTTTCCCATTCATCTGCTTCTATCTGTTCAAATAGTCCCTACCCTAAAGAGTTCCTCATCACTCCCTCTCTGAACTATTATAATATTCTCCTAATTGCTTCAAGACTTTCTTCTCTCCAAATCATTCTCTTATATAGTTCACCACTGCACTGCTCTGCTCAAATGCCTTATGTGATTTAGTCTGGCATTTCAAGCTCTCCATCATCTTACTTCAACTTATCTTTCTGGATTTTCTCTTTTTCACACACTATGTTCTAGTCAAATTGGCCTGGTAACTCTGAACTAAATATTCCATCTTTCATCTCCATGTTGTACCTGATACCTAAAATGCACACCTGGAAGAATCCTTATTTTCCTTCAAGGCTCAGTTCAGATGCTATAGAAATTAAATAATTTCCTTTTATTCCTCCCCCTTCAGGTTCCAGTATTCATTTCCCCCTCAAATTATCTTGTATTAGTTTATCCACACACATATAGTTTCCTTCCCTTCTCCATAAGAATAAGAACAATTTGAGAATAACAACAACAAAAACAACAAAACTTGTCTTTGTGTCCCCAGGTACTGTTAACCTGAATTGTGTGACTTTAGACAAGTCACTTAATTTCTTTGACATTTGATTTCTAAATTTGTAAAATAATGGTGTTGAACTACATGTTTTCGAAGGTCCCTATCCAGGACAAAATATAGAAGTATTGACTTCTTTATCAAGAACATGTTTTAAGGGCTCACTTGTACAATATCCAGCTTTAAGACCATAGTGACATTAGATTTTGCCCCAGTGAGAGTCACCTTTAGTTATTTTTATTTTATATCTGTCATAAGTATTTCTGGGATCCAATCTGTATACAATTCCCCCATAGGACCTTACATTGGGGTCAGCTTCTTTCATATATGACAGGAGTTAGAATATAAAATCACAGATTTACAGTTATAAGTTCTTATAGTTATATAAGTCCTTAAAAGGTACTGAGTCTAGCCCTTTAACTTATGGATGAGAAAAATGAGTTGGGGATGGAGTGGGAAGAAACATACCTAGTAAGTGTTTGAAGCAACATTTGAACTCACTTTTTTCCCTGTCTAAAAGGGCAAAGCCTTATTCACCATGCCATGAGTTTCCAGCAAGCATTGAAATCAGTTGATTTCTTCTATTTTAAACTCACCAACTTCAGTTTTCACATCCATAAAATGGGACAAAATAATCTCTAAGGTCTACTTCTGCTCCACTGGTTTCCAAATTCCCTCTTTTTTTCAAATCTCTTCTGAAGAAAGGAAGTAATAAGTACATCCAAGTAAAAATCCCCAAATAAGAAACAACCTGGAGAAGAGGTAGTCAAAAATATTGTACAAGGGAAATAATCCAATATTGATTATAACCACATTGGAACATCAGAATTTTCATTATTATAAATGACACTAATTCTTAAGGCATGAGATGATTAAATCAAATTGCTGACCAATCCTTTCTCCAAATATCACCTTTATTGTTATATGTGTGCTTCCTTTTGGGGGACTTTGAGTTCACCAGGCTGCTAGAATATAATCTCGTGTCTCCAGGGACTCAGTCTCTCCACTTACACAAAATGCCAAGAGGAAGTGGTGGAACTCCTCAAAACCTTTCCCATCCATTTAATAAAAGCCAGGCACAAATAAGAAGGAAACTGTGGATAGACTAGGGAAATGCTAAGGTGTTTCTGGATACCTATGAAATGTGACAGTCCCCTCAGCAATCTGACAATCGGCTCAGGCCTATTACCATCAGGCCCCCCAAACCAATGAAGAGGAAAATAAAAGCACTCACAAACATATTTAAAATGATTCATCTCCTCATTGTTTCACTTTGAAAGCCAAAACCAAAAATGGAAGCATCCTATTCCCTATTGAAAGTAATCACAGCTTTATATCCCTTGGTGTTTACATAAAGAGAGCTGTTTATTTAGAATCCTTGGTGATAAGGATGCCAGGAGCTCATAACTTATTATATATTCTCTTTCCATTTTGTCTTTCTTTTTTTGGGGGGGGTGAAAATTATGTATATTTTATGATAACCCAAAATGACTTATACATAAAAAATACAGACTTTAAAGATAAAAAGGATTAGTAGCAGGTAATGCATTTTCCATGAGTGGCTATAGGGCTCTCTGTTCCAAGATGTACAGGCTGCATACAAATGAATTGATAAAAGTCTGAAGCTGTGGATGGGTAGAAAGGCTCATGCTTTGCTGGAGATGATTCTTAAAGTTACAATAAATCAGACAGACAGTGTCGGCCTTTGAGGATAAACCTGTGATGGCTTGTTGTGCCTTTTTGAATCGCCTCAGAGGCCCAGGGACTAAAAAGTGCCTAGATGTCACATTAAATCTACTGGGAGGATGGAGCACTTCAAAGAGAAACGCAATCAGATCTGATGGAAAATACATTTTCTGAAAGCTACTGACAAAAAAGTAATCTTTGATGTGGATGTTGAATAACAATTGATATTGTCTTTCCTGACATTTTTCATTATTGCCGTCTTATACAGCCTACTTCATGTATTAAAGCAATATTAACTGTTTGACAGGGACAAATCCTCAAACTATCACATAAGCAATTGTTTCTGAATTGTCTTACCCCACTGCCTGTAAAACCTGTCCCAATAACTGCTTTTAAATATGATAGTATACTCTTTTCCTTGACTAGCTAGACAGTGTCTGAGCTCTGGCATAATACAAGGGAGTCTGGGGGATATTAAAAATGGTTAGGTGGTTATGAGGTGTCATTTGATTATAAGGAAGGAGCAATAGTGTTTTTTGAAGGTGACTTTTAATGAGAGAGGTCTATAAAAGTTAGTCCTTATTATTCCCCATGTACAGTATATATTTATATCAAATACATATATGTATTCAAATCTCAGATTTGTGGCAATTCTTATAGCTCAGAGGGAAATGTAGAGAAAAGTATAGTAGATATTTGTTATTTATGCAATGAAATAAAGCAAATCTGTGCCTGTAAATGCCTCCCCCACAAAAACCCCCCAAACCATAAAATATACTGAGTTAAGTCCCTGTGATGTTACTGTAAAAAGATGCAAGCAAATCTAGAAGCCACATGTCATTTTTGAAAGCTGAGACATCCCCCTGAGGTTAGATGTCTTAACCTTATGCTATAAATATGTTTGCTTTCATCATAGATACTTACAAAGCTTAAATCCCTAATTTTCTGATGACCTTGAGTAGGGGTGAAAGGCTGGAGAAATGGAGAGGAAAATCTGTAAAAGGACAGCTAGAATGTCAAAAGTGTTTTCATATTTAAGGTCCTAATCACATGCCACCAACAATGGAACTATGAACCGGTATCCCACCTACAACACAAAGTCACAACATTGAGACTATTGAGTGCTGTTAGTCTCTCAAAAGTTGTCATTTGTGGCGGAAAGCAATGTCACACACATCTTTCATGTTATTATGTTAGTATGATTTGCCAAAACCCTCCAGGGCTTCCAATTTTCATATTTCTTCATGATATTTTTAACTTGTCTGTATTTTTATAATGTAGAAGTTTTATGCAATAGATAACTTCCCAGGGACATCTGGAATGAGGGTCTTTTTCCCTTCTTAGACTTGAAAATCAAAGTAATAGAACCTTTGTGAAAGGAACGCTTGGCTGAGATTTAGGAGCTAAGAGCTGCTTCTTAGTAACTGCATGACCTTTAGGAAATCACTTGACCAGTCTGCAGTTCAGTTTCCTTGTCCATAAACCGAGCTTCATAACTCCTGCCTGTCCTTAACTCAAAGGGATATTGTGTCTAATAAATGCTTTATAGCAATGTTTTCAGTTCTGAGGATGAAAGGCTATAGATAAAATTCATAATACTGTAGTAATAACAACTCACATTTACACAGCAATTTAAAGTTTACAAAGCAATTTCTTTCTAAAAGGCCCCATGAGATAGGGATATCTAGATCTAGGGAGATCTAGAATTCAAGTCCATTTTTCTTTTCATTAATGTACCAGCTGAGAATCACCATATCTAGCAAATAAGTTATAAGTAAGTACTTGTTTATTAAGTCAATGGGAAAAATGGCAATTGGCCAGAATAGCCAGGAGTTCTTAACCAGGTATCTATTAGATGCTTTTTGTTTTAGTATTTTGAGAATTATATTTGAATATTATTGATTTCCTTTACAATCCTATGTATTTTGTTTTATACTTATAAAAACATTATTCTGAGAAGGTATCAGCAGACTTCAAAGGGACACAGCACATATATATGTGGCAAGAATCCTTATACAAGGCTAATTGGTTGTTGTTTTTTTATAATTGGAATTTGGGTATTCAGTATGGTCTTTCCCAAAGTCCTCATGATCCCAAGGCTGGAAATTCTAACCTAAGAAGGATTTTTTACTGGTCTCCTCTTTTTTTTTTTTTCCTTTCAGTATATTTTCTATTTATATAGACTTAGCACCTTGCCTATATAGAATATCCTCACATACAAATTAGAAATTCCAGATATTTTTTATAGCTCTCATTAGATGCTCCCAACAACCCTTTGGTATATGGGGACTACAATTTCCACTATAATGATGAAGAGACTAGAGTGCAAAATGGAAAAAGGATTGCCCAAAAATAAATGGCAGGCATTTTTGACAAGATGGTGAAATGAGCAAAGTATCTGCCATACTTGTTCCTTCCCATTCTTTCTCAAAGCCTGTACCTCTCAAAATTGGCCCTAAGAAAGGTCTAATATTAAACTCTTATTAAACAGAGATTTAAATCAATCTTTTGCCCAAGAGGGACTTACAATTCTAGCCTGACCCATAACTAGAGTAAAAGGCTTTATCTCTCAAAAAGAATTTCTGATTTTGGAAGATAAGGAAGGTAGAAGGTTTTGGCTATTTTTTTCTTTTTTACTAATCGAAAAAATAAATGACTTGTGGCCTTATGGCCTTAGATGTGAGGCTGGCTCTCATCACAATTCTTCCCTTATACTTTGGCTTAAGCCAAGACTTTTCTTGTCCTGGGAAAAGAGCTAGCCAAAAGAGCTAGGGATTTTCCATGACCATGCTTTCCTCTCCACAATCCTATACTTTCTTAGAGATGCTGACATCATTACTGTCCCCACAAGGATATGACAACTAGCCACCAGGCTTGCCAACATTGTCCCAGGCTTCTTTTGAGCCAGTGACAGCTTGTCAGGCCCTCCGGATCTTCGGATCTTCGCACAATGTTCTTCCCTCCTCACTCTTTCCTCCCCTCCCTTGCTCCTTCCCAGAGACAACTGGTGTGTGTGTACTTCACATCCAACAGAGAGGGGAGGGATAAGGGGTGTGAAGCAGGAAACCTTCTCTTGGCTGATTCAGAAGTGATAAATGGTTCCACAAAAAAGAAAGAAAGAAAGAAAGAAAGAAAGAAAGAAAGAAAGAAAGAAA
>JAJPUD010019953.1:0-25589 GCA_023553655.1 Myrmecobius fasciatus
CGGTAGGACACTTTGGACCAAGAAGTTACAGAAAGGCTGAGAGGATCATCATATTTTATCCAGAAGCAACGAGAGTTATCTGTTTGTTTGTGGTTCCAGAACTGGAAAGTATGTGTTTGTGGGGGAGGGGAAGGAAGTGAGGTTAGAATCTGGACTGTACCCTCCACAGCAACACAGCCAACGACTGGGGACTAGAGAGCAAAGTAAAGAACGACTAGGGCTGCCTGAAATTATGGGCAAACACCCATTGGGACAGCAGGAGCCCAGGGGTGGAAATTGGGAAAGGAGAGAGTTAAAACTTTCAGGTCATAATCTTAAATCTGGGTATCAAGACAGATCTTTATCTCATCCCTTCTCCCTTTTTTTGTTTTTTGTTTTATCCAGATTTGTGATTTTATCTATGTGGAGAACTCTCCACCTTATTAAAGCTTTTTATTTGTATAACATATATATGGGTAGTTCCCCAACATTGATCTTTACAAAGCTTTCCATTACAAATTGTACCCCCAGTCCCCTCCCCTCCCCTAGATGGAAGGAAATCCACTACATGTTAATAATGTTGAAATGCTTGAGAAGTTATACAAGAAAAATCCTATCTACAAGAAAAAAAAATCAGAGAAAGGCAACACAATGCAAGCAAATGTCAATAGAGATCATGAAAATGTTACGTTGTGGTCCATATTTCATATCCCTCTCTCTGGGTGTATATGGTTTTCTTCAGTGAACAATTGGAACTGGTTTGAGACAATTCTTTGTTGCAGAGAGCCATGTCCATCAGAATTGATCATCATGTAATATTGTTGTTGCTGTGTATGATGATCTCCTGGTTCTGCTCGTTTCACTCAGCATCAGTTCATGCAAGTCCCTCCAGGCCTCTCTGAAATTATCCCACTGGTCGTTTCTTACAGAGCAATAATATTCCATGACATTCATATACCATAATTTATTCAGCCACTCTCCAATTGATGGGCATCCCTTCAGTTTCCAGTTTCTAGCCACTTCAAAAAGGGCTGCCACAAACATTCTTGCACAGGTGGGTCCCTTTCCCTCCTCTAAGATCTCTTTGGGATATAGGCCCAGTAGAAACACTGCTGGGTCAAAGGGTATGCACAGTTTGACAACTTTTTGAGTGTAGTTCCAAATTGTTCTCCAGAATGGTTGGATGCATTCACAATTCCACCAACAATGTATTAGTGTCCCAGCCCTCCCACATCCCCTCCAACATTCATCGTTATCTTTTCCTGTCATTTTAGCCAATCTGACAGGTGTGTAGTGGTACCTCAGAGTTGTCTTAATTTGCATTTCTCTGATCAATAGTGATTTGGAGCAACTTTTCATATGACTAGAGATGGTTTTAATTTCATCATCTGAAAATTGTCTGTTCATATCCCTTGACCACTTATCTATTGAAGAGTGGCTTGAATTCTTATATACATGAGACAATTCTCTATATATTTTAGAAATGAGGCCTTTATCAGAACCATTAAATGTAAAGATGATTTCCCAATTTGATGCTTCCCTCCTAATCTTGTCTGCATTTGTTTTGTTTGTACAGAAACTTTTTAACTTAATATAATCAAAATTATCCATCTGGTGTTCAATTAGGAGTTCCAGGTCTTCTTTGGACATAAATTTATTCCATCTCCACAGGTCTGAGAGACAAACTATATTACGTTCCTCTAACTTGCTTACAAAGTCCCTCTTTATATCTAGATCATGAACCCATTTAGATCTTATCTTGGTATGTGGTGTTAGGTATGGGTCAAGCCCTAATTTCTTCCACACTAGTTTCCAATTTTCCCAGCAGTTTTTGCCAAATAGTGAGTATTTATCCCAAAAGCTGGGGTCTTTGGGTTTATCAAATACTAGATTGTTAAGGTTATTGCCTAGATTGTCCTGATATCCTATCCTGTGCCACTGATCGACTGCTCTATTTCTTAGCCAGTACCAAACGGTTTTGATGACCGCTGCTTTATAATATAGTTTTAGATCTGGTACAGCAAGGCCACCTTCATCTGCCTTTTTTTTTCATTAATCCCCTTGAGATCCTTGACCTTTTGTTCTTCCAAATGAACTTTGCTACTATTTTTTCTAGATCTGTAAAATAATTTCTTGGGAGTTTGATTGGTATGGCACTAAATAAGTAGATTAGGTTGGGTAGTATTGTCATTTTTATTATGTTTGCTCTGCCTACCCATGAGCACTTAATATTTTTCCAATTGATTAGGTCTGATTTTATTTGTGTGGAAAGTGTTTTGTAATTTATTTCATATAGTTTCTGACTTTTCCTTGGCAGATAGATTCCCAAATATTTTATCCTATCATCTGCTATTTGGAATGGAATTTCTTTTTGCATCTCTTGCTGCTGAACTTTGTTGGTAATATATAAAAATGCTGATGATTTATGTGGATTAATTTTGAATCCTGCCACTTTGCTAAAGTTGTGAATTGTTTCTAGTAGTTTTTTAGTTGAGTCTCTAGGGTTCTCTAAGTATACCATCATGTCATCTGCAAAGAGTGATAATTTGGTTTCTTCATTACCTACTCTGATTCCTTTTATCTCTTTTTCTTCTCTTATTGCTAAAGCTAACATTTCTAATACAATATTAAATAGTAATGGTGACAGTGGGCAGCCTTGTTTCACTCCTGATCTTATTGGGAATGGTTTTAGTTTGTCTCCATTACATATGATGCTTGCTGATGGTTTTAAATAGATGCTACTGATCATTTTAAGGAAAAGTCCATTTATTCCTATACTCTCTAGTGTTTTTAATAGGAAAGGATGTTGGATTTTATCAAAGGCTTTTTTTGCATCTATTGAGATAATCATACAGTTTTTGTTAGTTTGGTTATTAATATAATTAATTATGCTGATAGTTTTCCTAATATTGAACCAGCCCTGCATCCCTGGTATAAATCCTACTTGGTCATAGTGTATTATCCTGGGGATGACTTTCTATAATCTCATTGCTAATATCTTATTTAAAATTTTTGCATCAATATTCATTAGGGAAATTGGTCTATAGTTTTCTTTCTCTGTTTTCACCCTACCTGGTTTAGCTATCAGCACCATATCGGTCTCGTAGAAGGATTCTGGCAGTATACCTTCTGTCCCTATTTTCTCAAATAGTTTGTGTAGTATTGGAATTAATTGTTCTTTGAATGTTTGGTAGAATTCACATGTAAATCCATCTGGCCCTGGAGATTTTTTCTTAGGGAGTTGGTTAATAGCTTGTTCTATTTCTTTTTCTGATATGGGGCTATTTAAATAATTTATATCCTCTTCTGTTAACCTGGGCAATCTATATTTTTGTAGATATTCCTCCATTTCATTTAGATTATCAAACTTACTGGCATAAAGTTGGGCAAAGTAACTCCTAATTATTGCTCTAATTTCCTCTTCATTGGAGGAAAGTTCTCCCTTATCATTCTTGAGACTAACAATTTGATTTTCCTCTCTCCTTTTTCTTATCAAATTAACTAAAGGCTTATCTATTTTGTTGGTTTTTTCATAGAACCAACTCTTAGTTTTATTTATTAACTCAATAGTTTTCTTATTTTCAATTTTATTAATTTCTCCTTTTACTTTTAGAATTTCCAATTTGGTATTTAATTGAGGGTTTTTAATTTGTTCTTTTTCTAGTTTTTTTTAATAATAAGCCCAATTCATTGATCTTTTCTTTCCCTATTTTATGCAAGTAAGCATCTAGAGATATAAAATTGCCCCTTATAACCGCTTTAGCCGTATCCCACAAATTTTGGTATGTTGTCTCATTGTCATTCTCCTGGAGGAAATTATTGATTGTGTCTATGATTTGGTCTTTCACCCATTCATTCTTCAGGATTAGATTATTTAATTTCCAATTAACTTTTGGTTTATTTTCTCCTGGCCTTATATTGCATGTGATTTTTATTGCATCATGATCTGAAAAGGATGCATTTACTATTTCTGCCTTTCTGCATTTGATTTTGAGGTTTTTATGCCCTAACACATGGTCAATTTTTGTATAGGTTCCATGGACTGCTGAGAAAAAAGTAAACTCCCTACTGTCTCCATTCAACTTTCTCCATAGATCTATCATACCTAACTTTTCTAACAATTGGTTTATCTCCCTAGTTTCTTTCTTGTTTATTTTGTGGTTTGATTTATCTAATTCTGAGAGAGCAAGGTTGAGATCCCCCACTAGTATAATTTTGCTGTCTATTTCTTCTTGCATCTCTCTTAATTTCTCCCCTAGGAATTTGGATGCTATTGCACTTGGTGCGTATATATTTAGTATTGATATTGCTACATTATCTATGGTATCCTTTAATAAAATATAGTTTCCTTCCTTATCTCTTTTGATTAGATCTATCTTGGCTTTTACTTGATCTGAGATAAGGATTGCTACCCCTGCTTTTTTTTGTTCACCTGAAGCATAATAGGTCCTGCTCCAGCCTTTTACCTTCATCCTATATGTGTCACTATGTTTTAGATGTGTTTCTTGTAGACAACATATTATGGGATTCTGGTTTTTAATCCAGTCTGATATTCGCTTCCGCTTTATGGGAGAGTTCATCCCATTCACATTCACAGATAGAATAACTAATTCTTTATTTCCTGCCATCTTATTTACCCAAGTTATGTTTTCCCCTTTCCTTTCCCCTTTCTCCCTTCCCCCCTCCTCAGTACTTTGCTTTTGATGACCCCCTCCTCCAAACAATACTCCACCCTTTAGATCCCTTCCCCCTGTTTTTACTCCTTTCCCCTGATTCTTCTATTTTCCCTTCTATTAGTTTATCCCTTTCTTTTCCTCCTTTCCCTCCCACTTTCCTCTAGCAACAGACAAGTTTCTATGTGAAATCAAGTGTCTGATATACACTTTTAGAGCCCAACCTGATGAGAGTAAGATTTACACAATGCTCAACTCCCTCCCCTCTTTCTCTCAATTATATTAGGTTTTCTTTGCCTCTTCAAGTGATTTTACCTTGTTTTTACCTCCTTTTTTTAGATCTTATTTTACCACTTTTCCCCTCTTTTCCCTAGTATGACAACCTTTCCCCCTCTAGTTCTCTTTTTCATATTATCAAAGTAATATCTAGTTAATTATACCCCCAAACTTTAAGCATCCCCCTAGTAGAAATAAAGTTCTCAAGAGTCCTTTCCTTTTTACCTTTTTATGCATTTCTTGAGTTCTGTGTTTGGATGTCGAATTTCTTGTTCAGATCTGGTCTTTTCATTAGAAATAGGCGAAATTCACCTATATCATTGAATGACCATCTTCTTCCCTGGAGGATCATGCTCATTCTAGCTGGATAGGTTGTTCTTGGCTGTAATCCAAGTTCCTTTGCCTTTCAGAATATCTGGTTCCAGGCCCTTCGATCCTTCAATGTGGAGGCTGACAGATCCTGTGTGATTCTAATTATTGATCCTCGGTATTTGAATTGTTTCTTTCTAGCTGCTAGCAGAATCTTTTCCTTGGTGCTATAGTCCTGAAATTTAGTCACAATATTCCTTGGGGTTTTAATTTTGGGGTCTCTTTCAGGAGGTGATCGGTGAATTCTTTCAATGGTGATTTTGCCTTCTGATTCTACAATCTCAGGGCAGTTTTCTTTCAGGATTTCCTGGAAGATAGTGTTTAGATTCTTTTTTTCATCATGGCTTTCAGGAAGTCCAATAATCCTTAGATTGTCTCTCCTAGATCTATTTTCCAAGTCAGTTGTTTTTCCTAGGAGATATTTCATATTTTCTTCTAATTTTTCATTTTTTTTGTTTTTGTTTGACTGATTCTTGAAGTCTTATTGAGTCATTCACTTGCATTTGTTCAATTCTTATTTTTAAAGTGTTGTTTTCTTCAGTTACCTTTTTAAGCTCCATTTGTAACTGGCCAATTGAATTTTTTTGTTCATTGCACTCTTTTTCCACTTCACTAATTTTATTTTTCAATAGATTGGTATCTTTTTCATATCTCTTTTGCAGGGCATCATATCCTTCTTGCAAGATATTGTATCCTTCTTGCACTAATTTCAATTTATTTTCCCATTTATCCTCCAGCTCTTTTATTAGGTTCTTTAAGCAATCTTCCAGAAAGGCCTTTTGAAAAGGGAACCAGTGATGGTCCTTGCTGATTTCCTCTGGAGTTTTGTCTAAAGGAACCTCTGAATCTGGGGTCTTCTTTCTCTTTATAAAAGCTGTCTATGGTGAGAGCTCTCTTTTGCCTCTTCATTTTTTTTTTTTTAGACAGCGTGGATATCTCTTTAAGGTAGGGGAAAAAATGGCGGCTGAAACGGCCGGCTGAAGATTTTGCCCTGGGGCACTTCATTGAATTAATTTAAGGTGCTGGGCCGGTGGGGGCTAGGACTAAGTCAGAATTACTCCTTAAACAAGGCAAGTCTGCCAGAACACCTGCCCCCAATCAGGGCAGAGTGTCCGGAGTGCCTCAGATAAACTCCAGGTGTTTGGAATTTGGAGTTTGGAGTTTGGAGTTTTTTTGCCAGGATGAGCTGAGCTGAGCTGAGTCCCACCCTCACTTCCGGCCTACACCAGAGTTCTCTGACACCGGAGTCCTCTGTTTATCCCTCTGTCCGAGCTAGACAAACCTGATGTGAAGTTTTTCAGAGATATCTGCAAGCAGTATCCAAATATTTCCTGATTCGTTGACTTGAAGATCAGTTCAGAGGCTTATTTTATTGTTGATTTGAGAGAAGTTCGGAGGAGGACGCAGAGAGTCACCTTTTCACTCTGTCATCTTGGCTCCGCCCCCCAGAACTCTCCACCTTAGAAAAGTTCTCTCATGCAGATAGACATATTTTATGGTTGGCTTCCAGGATCAGAAAGGTTAGATGACTGACCCAGAGTCACATAATGAATAAGTATCATAGGTAGGATCAAACTCAGGTCTTCCTGATTTGAAGCCAGTCACTCTATACACCTCCACCATGTTTAGCTTTGGGCAGCTGCTAGGATGGCACCCAGAAGCAGGCTACTCCCCTGTTGGCAGAAACCCCAAGTTGGTTTCCCTTGAGTACTTGGCTTCAGAGCAATCCTTCCCCTCTGGCTTCCTCATTCCCCTTCTTCCAAGATCCAATTGTCCTCTAACCACAGCTCCTTTCTCCTGCTATGGACACTTCAACTCAATCAATCTTCAATCCATCAGCATTTACTCAGTCATCAAGCTGGGATCTGGGGCTCTAAAGACAAATATGGAACAATTATTGTTTTTATGGACTTAGCATTTTATTTAGAAGAGACAGTATGTGAACCTCACTACTCCTTGGTTGTTGGAATCTGGGTCTTCAAGCAGTGGTTCTGGCTTGCTCAGTGAAAAGACCATGAACTGGCTAAGGAATTCCCCATGACTGTGGTCTTGCCATCATGCTCCCTAGCTGGACCAAAGGTCTAACCTGGTCATAAGTCCTTGTCTTGTAGTTGGCAATACTACTTCTTTTTTAGGGTTTTTACTTGAGTTCCTTATCTCTATTACCATCCTACAATTTGTGAACCTTCCAATTCCTGACTTTGGCTTCTGGATTAGATGGCCTGCCAGATTTCTTGGACACTGGCTTTACCTGTTCCCAGTCTGTTCTCTGACCCACATTCTTGTCCTGATCTCATTGTTTGCCCACTTCCCAAGGTCCCTCCTTGTCTGGTGTTTAGTGCCAGCTCTTGCCCATGCCCTTCTGAGATTTGAGTCCTAGATTGTGCACCTGGAAGATGCTATGTCTCTTACTACAACAGAGCTTCTTTGGGTGAAAAATGAGGACTTAGCATAACATCTGCCAGGAAAGAGAGGACTTTTGGAAATTTGGTGTGTGTGTGTGTGTGTGTGTGTGTGTGTGTGTGTGTGTGTGTGTAAGTATGAATCTATCTATCTTCTACCACTTCCTGGATCCCCATTCCCTTATACTCCAATGTTACTGCTTAGTGATTTCTGACACTGCAGCCAAATTTCACCCAGAGATCATAATGGACCTAAAGATCTGAAAGCAAATGTTAGTTCTTAAGGATTTTTTTTTGGGGGGGGGAGAAAGTGCAGGGAGAAAATGATTAATGGTTTGAGTTAATATTGAGTAGTGCTATCAAACTCAACTAAGAGGCAGGGCAGTAAACCATACATAAGTATCCCTAAAGGTACATAGTGATTTAGAAAATCACATATTAACATCATCTATGTTTTATCGTATTTTTTGTTAGATATTTCCAATTATATTTTTATTCTGATTCCTATTGCATTACCTGAAGCCAATCCATTTTTGTTTGCCTCAATTTCCTCAAATATAAAAAGCAAAATAGCGCTTACCTCTCAAGGTTGTTGTGAGGATAAAATAAGATATTTATAAGGCAAACAGCATAGTACCTGACACATAGTAGCTGCTATATAAATGGTAGCAATTATTATGTATATGTTTTATAGATACTTTTGGCAGTCTGGTAAAGCTTACAGATTCTTCAGAAGCATGTTTCCCTCCCCTCACTTTTTTCCCAATTACATGTAAAGATAGTTTTCAACATTCATTTTTGTAAGATTCTAAGTTCCAAATTTTTTCTCTCCCTGCCATGGCAATCTGATTTAGATTATACCTGTATAATCATGTTAAACATATTTCCATAGTAGTCATGTTGTAAAAGAAGAATCAGAACAAAAGGGAAAAACCGTGAGAAAGAAAAAACAAAAGACAAAATTAAAAAAAAGAAAATAATAAACTTTGATCTGTATTTAATCTTCATAGTTCTCTCTCTGGATGTGGATGGCATTTTCCATTCTGAGTCTATTGGAATTGTCTTGGAGCAATGCATTGCTGAGAAGAGCTAAATCTATCTTAGTTGATCATTATACAATGAAGAACGTGTTATGCTGAAATAAAGTTATTGAAACATTTAAAAAAATTCCTATAAGTTAAGAACCTCTGACCAAGAGCTATCTTGTGAAATAAATAAATGTACTTTCCATCTCACAGTTCCACCTAACTAGGCTCATTTGGGAGCTGCCATAGTCTTTAGAAGGCCCTACATGTCTGTGAGCCTCAAATTTACAGGGGGCAGAGTTTACCTGGTCTTTCAGTTTCAGAATATGTGGGCAACTTGGGAACCAGCCTTCTATTTAGGAAAAAAAACCACCCCAAAAGTCCCACTCAGCCCACAGAGAGGGTCACTCAGCCAATCATCCATTTCTGCTTTATCCCACAGGAAGTTGACAAAGGCGTTTTGGGGAAGCACTGTGGGGACAGGAAGGGGACTGTAAGAGGGCTTGGAGGAAAAAGAACGAATAGTGGCTCACCCAAAGAGTAGCCAGGGAAAGTCCCATGGATAAGGGAGGGGAGGAATTTTCAGTAGTCCAGTGTTGATTGGGGAAAGAGGGAAAGGCCCAATTCTTGCTTCAATCAATCAGCATTTATTAAGTTCCTACTATATGCAAGGAGTTTACAAATATTTTATCCTCACAACAACCTTGGTAGATAAATGCTATAATTATTCCCATTTTACAGATGAGGAAATTGAGACAAACAGGCTTAAGTGACAGCTATTAACAGAGTGAGACCAGAGATAGGCTGGGATGCTGCCTGTCCTGGATCTCCAGTGAGCCTCCATGGAGGAGGCTGTGTCTGTCTGTCTGTATGTATGCTCTTAGTCCCTGTGGTTTAGACAGCTCACAGCTGACTTCCTGTGCAGAATCAATGAGGACCCTTTTGATATTGCACAACTATCTTCTCACTTAGTGTTTCCTCAGAGGTTTCTGTGGGTGGGGCTTTGGCAGAGGGACCTCTAGCTGGCCAGCCTCTAAACCTGAGTCAAGGTTGGGAAGGTTTTTTTTCCTACGGCATCTCTGGTCTGGCCAGGATGTGGCAAAGGGGATGAGTTTCTTCAGCCTTAGTCAGATAGACACTATGGTACGGAGCATTGGATCTCAAGGGCTGGAGTTCAAATTCTGGCTCTTTAGGGCTCAGTTTTCTCATCTGTAAAACAGGAGTTGGATTAGATGACCCCAAGGTTCTTTCCAGTTCCAAATCTAGGGTTGTAGCATCCTGCTTAGAGTTATCCCATAGAGTTGGGGAGCTAGAGATCATAGCCAGACCCACCCCAAAGCTGAAGGCCACATCAGGACACATTGGAACAAAGGTCATATAATATTAAAGAACATTTCTCTTTTGCAGATTGGCAATAATAAGCCTCTGGATCCCAATGTTAGTTCATTATACCAGTTATTTTCCCTTGTTCATGTAAGACATGTTTTTGGAGTCGGAAGCCCTGGGTTCAAATCCTGGCTCTTAATTCTTGTGTGACCTTGAGAAAATAATTTAAGCTCCCTTGGTTTCTATTTCTTCCTCCATAAAATGAGAAAGATTGGCCTAGATGGCCTCCAAGGTCTCTTTTATGGTACCAAGTCCAAGAAGAGCAGGAACCACAGTAACATTTTGTTGTTGTTTGTTGTTTAGTCATATCTGATTCTTCATGACCCCATTTGGGCAAAGATACTGAAGTGGTTTGCCATTTCCTGTTATAGTTCATTTGACATATAAGGAAACTGAGGCAAACAGGGTGCCCAGAATCATTTAGTTAGTAAGTGTCTGTGCTCAGACTGGAATTCATATGTTCCTGACTCTAAACCCGGTGCTCTATCCACTGCATCAGTCAAATCTGAACCCAGGAAGATGAGTCTTCCTGACTAGACCAGGGGCCTTCCACACCGTGCCACCTAGCTGCCCTTTGCATATGCACTATGCTAAAAGGTCATCTATTGAGACCTAATTCAGGATCAAACTTGATCTCTTCTAAAGGATGCACTGGGTGTTCCTGATCTTAAAAGCCTATAATCACCTTGGAATGTCACAATCTACTAGTCCAGTGTGAAGCCCCAAGATATATTTTTAAATTCTATAAATGGCTATCATATTTACTTTTTTCACAGTAAAGATTTTATTATTCATTTCTATTTTACAATTTTATTTTATTTATTTTTATATTCTTTATTCATTTCTATTAATAAGCATTTATTTCCTTTCTCTCTCACTTCCTCTTCCCTTGATGTTTACATGTTTACAATATATCACCAATTGAATATATTTCTTGTTAGACCTTCCTTTGAACTAGGCTAGTTAAGAAAAACCAATTTATATGACATCCATAGAGAATGATTCTTTTTGTGCAGTTTTTTATTTGTTTGTTTGTTTTTGTTTTGAGAAGAAAAAGATTCTTCATTCATTGAGAGATATAAAGGGGATTCCAGATGCCTTTTGGGGAAGAGATATTTGGAGAAAGAGAAAAAAACTTTGGAAAATGGTAGAGGAATGGACACTTCTACATATCTTTGATTTCAGTTTGCCTCCCTAGAGATTGGGGAATTTCCCTTTGGATAAGATAAGAAACTCTTTCTTGGTTAAAATGAAGATATTTCCCCCCAGTATCAGAACTTATTTACTCTGTGTATTTTCTGCTATACTCGAATTTATACATCTCCAATTATGTTTGTCATCTCCTTTGATAAAGGGTTTTACTCAATAGTTATTATTTGTGATTTTTTGTGTAACTAGCTGTTGGTGGGAAGGAATTAAGAGCCTTCAGGGGTAAGTTTGGTGCTAGCCCTTCCCTTTTAAGAAATAGTAATCAGGAAAGTGGTTTGAAGATAAAGAAAAACCATGAAGTAATATTAGGGTTGACTCTAATATGATCCTAGTCTGCTATCTCCCCTTTTCTGGTTTCTCTCTTTGTGGGAATCAAAGTCTCTCATGAAGGGGGGAGGAAAAGATTCCACATTGTCAACCAATGTGGATATACATAATCTACATGGGGAACATGGGCAACACATATACCCTGCATATAAAATGAAGGGGCTGGATGAGATTAGTGGTTCTCAGGCATTTTTGTGCCCATGACCCAATAATGGTTTTTGAGAAAGGTGTACAGTAGGGAGTAGAGGGAGACTCTAACATACACACACACACACACACACACACACACACACACACACACACACATGATTGCAAGCATAATTTCCATATAATTCATAACATACCTATCTAGGACATTTGAGAACCACTGAGCTATCAGTCAATCAATCAATCAATATTTATTAATTGCCTACAATATGCCAGGCACCGTGCTAATCACTGGGGATATAAAAAGAGTTGAAAAGGAGTCTCTGCCCTCAAGAGGCTTACAATTTAAGATGGGGGCCTAAATTGTCATAAAAGTCCTTTCCATCTCTAAATCTAGTATATCGAAACAGAACAAATAAGGGTTATTTCCTCATCATTTATTCAGAATCTAACAGTAATAATAATAATAATAATAATAATAACTGCTTATGTTTGTTTAGTATCCTATAATTTATATAGTCCTCTCATAATAATCCTATGAGATGAGTAGTACAAAAATTGTAATCATCATTTTATAGATGAGGAAACTGAGTCTTAGAGAAGGTGATTTGGCCAAAGTAACCCAGACCATCTCATTCTGACTTCAAATCCAAGATGCTTTGCACTACTCCCTGCTACCTCCAAGGAAGGAAACAAGCTTTTATTAAACATCTACTATATGCCAGGTGCTGTGCTAAGTGCTTTTACAAACCTATGAACCCTGTTAAGGATGTGCTATCATTATCTCCATTTTATAGTTGAGGAAACTGAGGCAGACAGAAATTAAGCAATTTGTTTGATGTTACAGAGCTAGTAAGTATCTGGGACTGAATTTGAACTCAAGTCTTCCTGAATCCATGTCCATCTTTCTACCCAATGAGCCATCTAGCTGCTAAAATGTCTTTGGGTTCTATTTTCTTTGACAAGATGAATTTCACTGGATGAATTATTTCTTCTACCCTGGGGATTCCAAAGTTTTTGGTTCTATCACTGTGCTCATCAAACATTGTTTTTTTTTTTTTTTTTTTTATTTAAAACCTTTTTTAAGCATTGTTTTTTTTTAAATAAGGACAGCTAATTTCTCTAAAATAAACAGCAATGGCTTTTTGGGTGTGTGAATTCTCTTCCCTAGTAATTGGTGATGATGGTGATAATGATGATGAAGATAGAAGGGAAGGGAATAAACATTTATATACTATCTACTACATGCACTATTTTTAAGAGTCTCATTTGATCCTTAAAACAATCCCTGCAAAGTAAGTGCTGTTATTATCCTCATTTTACAACTGAGGAAACTGAGGCAAATGGAAGATTTGCTCAGTCATATAGCTATGAATCTGATTCACCATGCCACCTAGCTGATATTATTATTATTATTCAGACAGACAGCAACTCATAGTGGATGAAGAGCTGATTTTGTAATTGAGAACATCTGGACTCAAACGCTGTCTGTGATATAATTATATGATTTTGGGTAAGTCACCATCTTATATTCCAGGCATCTCTAAAACTAAAATAAAGAGAAGGTGCCAATTTTATTGGTAAAGGGAATTTGTCAAAAGGAGTTCCCTATGTTAATAAAATCACAGGTCATGTTAAAAAAAAACAAGAAAAAGAGGATGATGATGATGATGATTATAAGTTTGTGGGGGCTGAAGGTCTCTGAATGCTCCCAATTCATTAGCTGAGTGTTGAGCCTTGTCCTCCTAACTCTGTGAGTAAGGGACAGGATTTCTGGAGCAGCTTCCAGGGTGTGAGCAGGGAGGGCCTCAGACCTCAGAGTAACTGGGGCCACAGAGGTGGCCAAGACCGCCTGCAGTTACCCTTGCTTTATCCTGTTAGGAGAAAACACAGAAACCTCTGTTCTCTTTGAAACTGAGTTCCCCACCCTTGGCCATTTTCTGTGTGGGACTTTTTTCTCTTGGTTTCAGCTGCTGGGTTCAGGTTTAGTTTTCTACTCTCTGCCCAGTTTTGGGGATTTAGTCTTCCTTTCAAGCCAGCTTTTGCAGTATTGCCTTTATACTATTCAGGACAGTTTATCAGAAGCATCAGGGTCCATCAGCTCCAGCTGTCCCCAGGAAGCCAGGTCATCATAATAAGGCAGAGTGTCCAGAGACCCAGGCTACAGCTGCTCTCTTCTCAATCTCCCAGGGAAAGGCCTACCAGGACATGATAAGTCCCAAGGCTTAGTTTGGGCTAACTTCTGAAATTTTCACTGACCCCTTACTCCTGAAGCCCTCTTTCTCTGAGAGCACATTCTCCTGCTGGACCTCTACAAAACATGGCAGCTAGTAGAAAAGTACTGGACCTGGTGTCAGGAAGCTCTGAGTTCAAATCCAGTCTCAGATACTTACTAGCTCTATGACCCTGACTTTACCTTTCTTTACCCTGTACCCTTATGTTTGTCTCAATTTCCTCGATTGTAAAGTGGGGATCAATAGCACCTACCTCCCAGATTTGTTGTAAGAATTAAATGAGATATTTGCAAAGTGTCTGGTGTATAATAGGAGCTTAATAAATGTATGTTTCCATCTTTTTCCCCTTCCTTCCTCTTACTCCATTAAAATCTACTTTCCAATTCTAAATTTTGCTTCACTGCTCCCCTTCCCTTTTTCTACCATTTCAAAAAGGATCCTTTGTCCTTCTCCATCAGAACTCATTCTTTGGATGCTCTTCTAAAACAATGTCATAGGCACTAATTCGCATTAAAGTATGGATGACTTGAGAGAACATTGTGGTTATCCCTTTAAAGGGGAGAGAGTTTTTTTCCTTTTCTTTCTTTCTTTTTCTTTTTTTTTTTTTTTTTTTTGGCCGAGGCAGTTGGAGTTAAGTGACTTGCCCAGGGTCACACAGCTAGGAAGTGTTAAGTATCCGAGATTAGATTTGAACTCAGGTCTTCCTGACTTCAGAGTTGGTGTTCTATCCACTGCGCCACCTAGCTGCTCCCTTTTCTGGCTTTTTTTTTTTAATTAAGCCTTTTAAATTTTTAAAACATATGCATGGATAATTTTTCAACATTAACCCTTCCAAAACCTTGGGTTCTAATTTGCCCTCCTTCCCCTCTATCCCCTCTCCTAGATTGCAAGTAATCCAATATATGTTAAACATGGTAAAATATATATTAAATCCAATATATGCATATATATGTTAAACATGGTAAAATATATATTAAATCCAATATATGCATACATACTTATACAATTATCTTTCTGTACAAGAAAATCAAATCAAAAAGAAAAAAATGAAAAAGAAAATAAAATGCAAGCAAACAACAAAAAGAGTGAAAATGCTATGTTGTGATCCACACTCAGCTCCCACAATCCTTTCTCTGAGTGTAGATGGCTCTCTTCATCACAAGATCTTTGGAAATGATAGCACTTTGTTTTGTAGCTTTCTATTGCCCTTATCATGTATATTCTATTTATTGTTATTAATGTCTTATCCATCAACTAGAATGGAAGCTGTTGGGGACAGAGAGCTTGTATTATTTACATTTTTTTTCTCTCTTTCCTCCCATCTTCCTAAATACCTAAACACTATAAATGTTTGGGATATAATAATCTAAAGAAATGTGTCCTTAATGGTGGAATTTCAGATATTATTATTAATACAGAAGATATTTTAAGCAGAATGACTCAGTACCCACAAAAGTATACCATATATAAATGATCTTTAACTGAGTATAGGCCCATTGATCTCTGAGAGGGGATAATCAAGACCTAGTACAAAGCAGATTCATTTTACCAAAAAGACAAAAAAGTAAGCAGTTAAATTAGTGGACTCAGTGAGGGTTTGGAGTGGGTGTCAGAAGCAGGTTCTACCAACCTCATAGACTCCCTTAATTATCAAAGGGTGGCCTTATGATATGGGATTCCAAAGTAAAAGGAGGGGTTGATTGTTTAATATGGATATCCACCTTGATACCCTAAAAAGGGAGCATTTGCCAGTCACCAGAGATTATCTGGGTTTCTTTGCAAGAGGACTGAAGAAGGTTTGAGTTTTTCCTAACACCACCCTCCTAGCCTCCCATCTCCTTCTGAGTCAGAATCCTATACTCAGCTGAATGGGACGGGGATGATTACTTACCCTTTGAGTTTTTCTGACTTCTGCCTATTGTTCTTTATACCACAACTCTCTGCTGGGACAGAACAATGCACGCATCTCCTAAGCACTCTAATAGTGGTGGAGGTAGGGTACAGTGAGCATTTTGGAGCAACTAAGCCTCTTTGTCCTTCGAATCTAATAATGCTCTTATTTCCACCTAAAATGTGCACTTTTTCCAAGGCAAGTTCCCTCCCTTCCACAGAAGAAGCTGTGATTGCTTCATAAGAGACAATCTCATTCTGGGCCTCTGGGTGGGGAGGAAAAGGAGGGTAAGGGGAAAGGGGAAGGAGAAATGGGAAGTGGAAAGAAGTGGGTCAGGGAAAGAAGGGAGAGAATCCAGAATGGTAGAAGGGTATCGGCTGTACCAGATGATCCTTGAGGTCCCTTTTCCCGCTGAGATTCTGTGATTCTGAGGAGGAAAGGAGGAGTGGAAAGAAAAGGGATCAATAAAGAGGGAAAGAAAGACATTGGTGGAAGAAGATGGGGGAAGGAGGAAGGCAAAAGGGGGAGGGAGAAATAAATGAAGGGGAGAAAATATGGGGAGGAGGAAGGGAAGAGGTAGAGAAAAGAATGACAAGGAGAGAGGGAAGAGATTTGGGAATGAAAGGAAAGAAGGATAGAGAGGAGGGAGGGGAAGAAAGAAGAGGATAGAGGGAAGAGATGAGAAGGGGGGGAAATCTAGAGGAGAAAGGAAGAAAAAAGGAAAGAGGTTAAAGAGTGAAGGGAAAATGGGGCAGAAATAATTTAGCTTTTCAAAAAATGAAACCAAAAGTACTGCTAGGTGATAATCTGAAAGAAAGATCTATTACTGAGCTCCTGCACCAGCAAATTGGAAACAAGGTCAATAGTGATCACTAACAGGCGAATCTATCCCCTTAGAAATACCCCAAAAGTTCCCTGTTTTCTTCATGGAACAATAACAGACATTTATTGAGGGCTTCAGAGTTTGCAAATCTCCTTATAGATATTATCACATCTAATCCTCACAACAACTTTGTGAGTAAGTACTACAGAGAAATGTGGAAAATAAATTTCCCTTCAGATCTTGCAGCCTAGGGTCATCACTTCCAGCATCAATCAGTAGAGAGGAAATAACAGTGATGGGAGATTTCCAGTTGTCAGTGACTTTTGAACGGACTGGAGTTAAATCTCTGTAAAGCTGATACAAGGTGCAGTGGATAGAGTGCTGTGCTTAGAGTTAAGAAGATTGATCTTCCCAAGATCAAATCCTGTTTCAGATTCTTACTATCTATACAACTGAACAAATCACTTAACCTTATTTACCTCAGTTTCTTCATCTGTACCATAAGCTAGAGAAGGAAATAACAAATTCCTCCAGTATCTCTGCCAAGAAAACCTCAGATGGGGTCACAAAGAGTCAGACATGATTGAAAAATAGTTGAATAACAGGAAAATTATCCTAGCAATTAGAGCTGCCCCAAAGTAGGGGGTACTTGGGAGGTGATGATGGGGGGTACCTCTCCTTGGAGGTCTGTAAGTAAAGATTGGATAACCTTAAATGTATGGTATGTTATAATGGAGATTCCTTCCATGTATGGGCTGGACTAGGTAGCTTCTGAAGTCCCTTCCAACTCTTAAGTTCTGTGATTCTATATGAAAGCTGGATGGAGGGGAGAGAGAATGGAAGAAGAGATGCCAGTTAGGAGGTTATTGTCAAGATTCAGCAAAAGGTGATATAAGGTAAAGGTTGTTGAAGTGGACCGAAGGGAACAGATGTGAAGGTTGAATTGACAAGACGTGTCAAAATGCTGAATGTGAGGAATGAGAGAGTGAAAAGTCATGAATAACTAAGGTTATGAATTGGGGTGACTGGAAGAATGGTGGTTTTCTTGACAGAAATAGGGAAGTTTGAAAGGAAGATGAGTTTTGAAAAATATAAAACAAGAGAGCTAGTAGCCAGGAGAAGTTGGTTGACAATATCAACACTTGCAGAGAAGTGAAGTAGAAGTGAATCTAGAAATCTATCTAAAGGCCCCTCCTTTCTCTGAAGCACTTTGTGCTTTTTTTGTGACAGATACCACATTCTACTTTGTTCTGTAATGTTTTGCTTACATGTATCAGTCCTACTTGAGTGGAAGCTGCAGGATACAAGAGGCTGAGCCTCCATTCTCTTTGCTTCTCCCACAAGGCTCTGTAAACAGGAGGTTTTCTATAAACATTGAAATCCACATAGAGTAAACCAACTCTATCTCGCTAATATTTGACTTCAGAAATGCTTTGGGGTTTTTGTTGGCAAAAACGGCACCTCGCCCAGTTCTCCTGAACAAGACGTTCCTCTGTGCAATCTGCATTGGTGAGTCTTGGTCCAAAATTCCTGGGCCTCTGCTTTGGGCTTCAAAGGAAGATTTTATCCATGGCGATCTCTGTGCATTGATGAACCAGGGGGAGAGTTCTGGCCTCTCAGACTATGTTAGGGGTCTGTCTTTAGAGTTCCTGTAAAGTAGGGAGAGTTCGTCTTTAGTAACTTCCTATTTTCCTCTTTGAGTTAGAGCTAAACTCGTGTTTCATTACAACTCTGACTTTTGGGAAAGTTCCTCTTTCTTGACAAATATTAGAAATCCAGGGAGTTTATGAAGGCTTCCAAATCAATGCTGAAGATTATTATTTCTCTGCCAGCTGCATTGGTTCCCCCATGTGGAGGGAATAAGTACTGCAGCCTGATAATCAGCTGTATCTCTAAAGCGAACTGGGGAATCCTAAAGGAGTAAATCATTCAACAAGTTCTTACTATGTGCCAGGCACTGTGCTAGACAATGAAAGGAAGCGATCTCTTTCTGATAGTTTTTTTTTAATGTTTAATCAAAATTTTTGATCATCACTGATGCTGAGTGAAATGAGCAGAACCAGGAGATCATTACACACAGCAACAAGAAGACTATATGATGATCAATTCTGATGGACATGGCTCTCTTCAACAATGAAATGTTTCAAACCACTTCCAATTGTTCAGTGAAGAAAGCCATATACATCCAGAGAGAGAGAGAGATGTGAAATGTGGACCACAACATAACATTCTCATACCCTTGATTGCTGTTTGCTTATATTGTGTTTCCTTTATCTGATATGTCTTCTGTGTAGATACGATTTTTCTTGCACAACAATGATAAGTTTGGAAATATGTATACATATATTCGATTTGCCAAATATTTTAACATAATTAACACGTAGTGGATATCCTGCCATCTAGGGGGAGGGGTAGGGAGTTGGGGGGAAAAATCTGTAACAGAAAGCTATGTAAGGGTTAATGTTGAAAAATTACCCATACATATGTTTTGCAAATAAAATTAAATTAAAAATTTTTTTTTGATCATCCCCTTGTGCTTAGCATGGTTCTCTATATAGAGCAGAAGTTTTTCCCTTCTTTTAATAAATATATTGTGCATTTATTTCTAACATTTATTTAAAAAAAAATTGAGTTCCTAATTCCCTCCCTCCCTGTAGTCCTAAGACTAATTCATTGAGAAGGCAAACAATGTGATACCAATTATACATATGAAATCATCCAAATTATTTCCATATTAGCCATGTTGCCAAAAACCAAAAACAAAACAAGAAAAATGAACAAAATTATACTTCAATATGTAGACTTTGTCAGTTATTTTTTCTGAGGATAGGGAGCATTTTTTCATCATGAGTCCTTCAGAACTGTCTTGGATCATTGTATTGTTAAAAATAGCCAAGTCTTTCACACAATTATCCTTACAATACTGCTGTAACTATGTACAATGTTCTTCTGGTTCTACTCACTTCACTCTGCATCAGTTCATATAAATCTTCCCAGGTTTTTCTGAAACTATCTTGCTCATCATTTCTCATAGCACAATAGTATTTTGTCATAATCATAAACTTGTTCAATTTGTTCAACCATTGTCCAATAATTTCTTATAGTTTTCTAAAGGCAATATCTAATTTCTCATCTTGTGATATTTTTCTGAGCTTCAGCAAGCTGAAGAGGATTCTGGGTAGGAAATATGATATTCAAATATTGGCTCTTACTATTTACGTGACTTTGGACAAATTGTTTCACTCAGTTCCTCAGAGAAATGACTAGATATTAGTAAATGTTGGGTTAAGATATGCAGTGATTAGATGGGTAACCCATTGTCAACCCAATACAGAATCAGATCAAAATCTATAGTTTTAGAGATAAAAAGGCCTCCAAAGGTCATCTTGCCCAATTGGTCATTTGTAGATGAGGAAACTGAGGCTCACAGAGGTCAAGAAACTTACTTAGGGTCATATATAAGTAAATGGCAATTGAAATTTCAACTCAAATACCAAGATTCCAAGTTTAGTCCTCTTTCCTATGTACATGTATTGCTATTGTTGAGTCATTTTCAGTCATGCCCAATTCTTTGTGACTCCATTTAGGATTTTCTTGGCAAAGATACTAGGTTGGTTTGCCATTTCCTTCTTCGGCTCATTTTACAGATGAGAAAACTGAGGCAAACAGGGTTAAGTGATTTGCCCAGGGTCACCCAACCAATAAGTATTTGAGACCAGATTTGAACTCAGTTAGATAAATCTTTCTGACTCCAGGCTCAGCACTCTCTCCAGGAATACCTATGTTTAAGTCCTCATTTAACTTCTCAGTGTCTCAGACAATTTTCTAAATAACTATATATTACAGATGAACTATATATTACAGTTGTCTCCACACAGGGAGTTGTTTCTACTGATGAAATTACAAGTCCAGACCAAAATAAAAAATGGAATTGTTCATCTAAGTTGCTTTTTAAAATGAGTATAAATCAGGGTAAATCACAACTTTATTCATAGCATCTGCTGATTTCCAAGGCATAAATGCCCTCTAAAATGTAAGAATCCAGCTCTAGCATAACATTGCTTCTGACTGAAGATCTCCATGAAACTTATGAATCAAATTATTGATGTTTGAGTAGCCGCTGTATGTCCATTGCTTTACTGGATACTCCTGTAGAAATCATGTTCTTGGCACTTGTAGTCTGTTTAAGGATATAAGATGATTTTGTATCAAAAAATGAGTCAATGATACAAGTTTCTTTGAAATAAAGTGCCAGCTTTTGCGATATATAATAGTATATTCACAGACACATAGGTCATGCATTATAATTTCCTTTGAACCTTGCCACAACCTTTGGAAGCCTATAGCAGTGTGGCCTGTTGTTAGCTTCATTTTGCAGATAAGAAAACAGATACTTAGTCAATAGACGAGCAGCAAAGGGCACAATGGATAGAGCATCAAATTCATCTTGGTCTCAGACACTTACTGGCTGTGTGACCTTGGGCAAGTCACTTAACCCCATTTGTCTCAGTCTCCTCATCTGTAAAATGAGTTGGAGAAGGACATGGCAAACCATTCCTGTATCCTTGCTAAGAAAACTCCAAATACTGTCATGAAAAGTTGGACGTGACTGAAATGCCTCAATCAACAAGTCAGTAAACAAGCATTTATTAATCAGCTATTATAAGCCATGAAATTATAAGCCATTGAACACTGGGGACACACAGTCCCTGCTTTTAAGGACCTCCCAGTATAATGAGGGAGACATATATGTATATGCAGGGCAGCTACCTAACACAGTACACTAGGCATGGAGCCAAGAAGAATCATACTGAGTTCAAATCTGGCCTTAGACAAAGAAAACTTCAAATATGTATCAGATAGATACAACTGAAATGAATGAACAATAACAACAAAACATAAACAAGAGATATATAGGATAAATACAGGATATATAGGAAAGATAATCAACCAATGGAAGGCACTAAGATTATGGAGGATTGGGAAAGGCTTTCTGCAGAAAGTCAGACTTTAGCTGAGACTTGAAGGAAGCTGGAAGACAGAGATATAAAGAAAAACAATACTCAAAGGCATGAGGGATAGCTAGTGAAAATACTGGGTGATGTAAGGTCTTATTCAAGAAAGAACAAAGAGGCCAGTACCTCTGGATCTCAGAGTTACCTGGGGTGGGAAGAGGTAGAAGGTGTAAGAAGCTTGAAAAGATAGGAGGGACCATGTTAAGAAGGTTCTACAAACAAACAGAGAACTTTATATTTGATCCCAGAATTAACAAAGAAACATTGGAATTGATTGAATTTGGGACGAGGAGGGTGAAATGGCCAGATTTTTGTTTAAGAATGATTAATTTGATAGATGAATGGAAGATAAGAGTGGAATGGGGAGACCAACCTGAAAGCTATCTCAGTGATCCAGGGGTGCTTGCACTATGATGGTCACAGTGTCAGAGGAGAGAAGGTGTCATATTTAAGAAATGTTATGAATGTAGAACCATTAGCAACAGAGTAGATATAGGAGGTGATGGATGGTGAGAAGTTGAAGAAGACCTAAGTTACAAGCCTGGATGACTGGGAAGATAGTGGTACCCCTTGACAAAGGGGGGACAGTTAGGAAGAGGGGACCTGTTGAGATCTGTTGAGTTTAATTTATCTACATGGCACTAAGTTCAAAATGTCCAAGAGGCAGCTGGAGATTCAGTATGGAGAGCAGAAGAAATTCTAGGGCTATGCACATAGATTTGAGAATTAAGTGCATAGAAATGATAGTGGAATACAGAGTTTATATGATTTATTTATACTTGTATAGTTGGGACTTAAACATTGTCTTTCATTTAAAGTCTCGTGGTCATTTATAGGTTGAACTAGTCACGGAAATCATGAAAGGGGTAGAGTTGAACTGTTTTAAACATTTTTTTAAATTAAATTAATTTTTTTCAACAAACAAGAATCAATGTTTTCTCCTTCCCATGATAATAATACACAATTATAACTCCAATCCCCATTGGGAAAAAAATAAAACAAAACCCTGGTGATATAGTCAAGTAAAAGAAATTCCAACTTTGCTATGTTGAGCTGAACTTTGAATGGGGGTGAGAGGGGCAGGATAATCCAAATGGAATTTTGATAGTAATAGTTTGGGGGGAGGGGAAGGAAGGGAATAAACTTTAGTAAGTGTCTACTATGTGCTAAGCATCATGCTCAGCACTTTACAAATTTTTATCTCATTTGATCCTAACAACCCTATTATGTAGATGCTATTCTTCCTATTTCACAGCTGAGGAGAGTGAGACAGATAGAGTTGACCTCAGAATTGCCTATGGTCACATAGCTAAAAATTATCTGAAGTCAGATTTGAACTCAGGCTTTCCTAACTGCAGGCTCAGTGTCACTTAACCTGATAGAGATCCATTGGTAGAAAGAGCCAGTCAGTGACTTGAGTCAATAAAGCACATTGAATAAAATACTGGACTTGGAATCAGACTTGGATTTGTATCAGAAAGATCTGGATTTGAATTTTGCTGCAGAAATTTATGGTGTAATTCTGGATAAGTCATTTAACTTGCCTCCATCTCCTTTTCTTCAAGAATAAAATGAAAAAAGAAATTTGTAATACTTATCTTATCAGGGTTGTTATGAGGTTTAAATTAAAAGGTTAGAGATCTAGAGTTGCATAGATTGCTTAGAGACCTGTTAGTCCAAAACTTTCAATTTACAGATGAGGAAAGCAAGGCCCAGAGAGGTTGTGATTTCTATCTTAGGTCATACAAGTAGTAAGGATCATGTTGTATATAAAATACCACCACCATCACCATCACCATCAATACCCTCTGCTAACTTTAAAGCTCTAAACAGGATATCCCCCTAAAATGATAAAGTTTTAAGCTACTAATATTAGTTGTTGTTTTTGTTGTTGTTGCTACTAATGCCTCTCCAGTGTAAACCCTATTTCCCCTGATTTGTGATGTTTGAAGGCTGACCTGAGGTCCTGCACTGTCTGCCTGATGAAGATAAATCACTGAAAGGACAACAGCCATCAGCACCACTTGGTTGCTGGCTGTGTGTCTGGAGTTCTGAGCTCTAGATCATTGTTAGTCCTTTGAGACTTAAATGTTTCCTTGTAACTCAGACAACAGTCTCTATTGGGACTGACCCACAGCAGAAAAGATCAAAGGGCAGGACCCTAACTAATCGCTGTTTGTAGTTGGAAGAGATTTCTTGCCAAAAGTCACCCTGATTTGATTTCCTCTGTCTCTCGCTGTCTCTCTCTCTGTGTCTCTCTCTGTCTCTGTCTCTGTCTCTCTCTCTCTCCCTGTGTGTATGTGAAAGAAGAGAGAAAGAGAGTGAAAGAGAAAGATAGAGAGAGTGAGAGAGAGAGAGAAAGAAGGGGGGACAGAGAGGGAGAGAGAGGGAGAGGAGAAGGGAGGAAGGGAGGGAGAGAGAGAGAGAGGAGGGAAGAAGAACAAGAACAAGAAGAAGAAGGAGAAGATTAAAAGGAGAAGAAGAAGAGGAGGAGGAGGAAAAAGAAGAAGAAGAAAGAAAGAAAGAAAGAAGGCAAAGGAGAAGAAAAAGAAAGAGGAGAAGAAGAAAGAAAGAAAGAAGAAGAAGGAAAGGAGGAGGAAGAAAAGGAGAAGGAAATGAAAAGAAGGAGAAAGAGAAGGAAAAGAAGGAAGGAGAAGAAAGAAGAAGATCAGGGAAAGGAGATGTTTTTTGTTATCATCCACTAGCTCACATTCATCTCATCTCCAAGGTCATTCTGGATTGATGCTGAGAAGAGTCAGAAAATGAGAGGGGGGAGGAAAGACCTTTCCTTAGGACCTCAATTCAACTTCAGGCAAGTAACTCACAGATAGCCACTAAGGTGGAAACAGGTATTGGCTCAATTGGCACATTCTGTTCCAAAAACCCGAGGGAAATTGGACTGAAGAAAGTGAAAATCAAAGATTAAGTCTTGGACTCAAAATGAATTAAGAGGGAGATTTAAAAATCACACTTGGGGGAAGGTGTAAAATAGTCCACACTTTTATCCAACTTGGGCCAGACAGTATGTAGTTACTCCAGAAGTCCATGAGGTGGTACTCAGGTTGGCTCACAGGGATCTTTGCCCAGCCTCTTGCTGGACTCCACCCCCCTTGCCAAATATGCCAGTATCTGGTGAAATAGGGAATCCCAGAATCCTAGGATCTCAGAATTGGAAGAGCCTCAGCACCTGCCTAGTCCTTAATAAGAATCCTCTCAGTAATATAACCAACAAAAGCCCATCTAGACAATGCTTGCAGGCCTCCAGTGAGAAGGATCCTTTTGTCTCCCAACATAGTCTATGCATCCTTTTTGATAGTTCTACTGGGAAATTTTTCCTGACAATGAGACTAAATTTGACTTTTTTTTTATACTACTAACTATTACTCCTCCTATCTTTTGGGGCCAAACAGAACAAGTGTAATCCTTTTTCTACCTGACAATTAAGAACATTTTTTTAATCAACAAGAATTTTCTCCTCTTCCCTCATCAAATTGGGAAAATAAAATAAAATCCCTTGAAATAAATATACGTTGTCAAAACACATTCCCTGAATGGTCTGTGTTCAAAAATGTATTTTTCATTTTTGGTCTTGGGCCTGACACCTTATTAGTTAGAAAGCATGCTTTATCATTTGTCTAACAGTTTTTTAAATAGAAGATCTGGTTTAAAATCTTTTCTCTTCCTCTCCTTCTCCCTCTCCCTTTTCTTCTTCCTCTCCCTCTCTCTCTTTTCTTCTTCCTCTCTCTCTCCCTCTTCCTCTCCCTCTTTCTCTCTGTCTCTGTCTGCCTCTCTCTCTCTCTCTCTCTCTCTCTCTCTCTCTCTCTCTCTCTCTC
>JAJPUD010019954.1:457-25588 GCA_023553655.1 Myrmecobius fasciatus
ACTATATGATGATCAATTCTGATGGACATGGCTCTCTTCAACAATGAAATGTTTCAAACCACCTCCAATTGTTCACTGAAGAAAGCCATATACACCCAGAGAGAGGGATGCGAAATGTGGACCACAACATAACATTCTCATACTCCTTGATTGATGTTTGCTTACATTGTGTTTCCTTTATCTGATATATCGTTTGTGTAGATAAGATTTTTCTTGCACAACAATGATAAGTTTGGAAATATGTATACATATATTCGATTTGCCAATATTTTAACATAATTAACATGTAGTGGATATCCTGCCATCTAGGGGAGGGGTGGGGAGTTGGGGGGAAAAATTTGTAACGGAAAGCTATGTAAGGGTTATTGTTGAAGAATTACCCACACATATGTTATGCAAATAAAATAAAAATTTAAAAAAAAAAAGAATCTCATAGAGTGAAAACATTCCTCTGAGGATTTTTTCCACAAAGCCTTTTTTCCATGATCATATGCATGCTTTTTTCTAGTATTTTTTTATTTTTATTTACATTATTTTTAAAATATCATGAAATAAAACAAGTATTTTCATAACATTTTGGAACAAAAAAGTGATTGTACAGGAAACTGAAACTCTTATGTACAACTTGCTATTCTTTTCAAATATGTAATACAGTTATCATGTAACTTTTTCTCCTTTTTTTTTCTTATCTACCCCTTCTCCACCATGAAGATGGCTACCACTGGTCAAATATATGTGTGTATTTGTGTGTGTGCATGTGTATGTTTATACATAATACACATACATGTAAACATACTTGTTTATATGTAAAATCATTCTGTACATACTTGTATCGTTCTTTCTCTAGATGCAGATAATGTTTTCCTTCATAAGTCCTTTGTAATTAATTTGGGTATCTATAATAATCAAAATGATTTATTTACTCAAATTTGCTCTTAAACAATATTTTGGTTATTATATACAGCATTCTTTTGGTTCTGTTCATTTTTCTCTTCATTATTTCATTAAGGCTATTTATGTTTTTCTAAAATCATATCATATAGCCCAGTAGTATTCCATTACAATCATTTTCCACAATTTGTTCATCCATTCCAAAATTGATCCCTATTTTACCCCGAGACAGAGCTGATATGTATATATGTGTATATACATATATATATATATATATATATATATATATATATATCATATAGTTCTTTCACTTTATTCCTAATAATCTTTGGAAACAGACCTAGTAGTGATGTTCCTGGATCATGGGTCACTGAATTAGTGTACCAATTTTTTGACATCCCATTCAACATTTGTTACTTTCACTTTCAATCATTTTATCCAATATGATGGTGTAAAAAAATTTTTTTAATATCTGTTTCTTCAATCACTAATGATTTAGACTATTTTTCATATAAGATAAATCATTTTGATCTCTTCTCTGGAAATCTGTCATTTGACTATCAATTGGGAATGATTTTTACTCTTATAGGTTTGACAAAATCCTTCATGTATTTTAGATAGGATACCTTTATTTGAGAAACTGTCTATAATTTTTTTCCAATTTTCTTCTTTCCCTCTGCTCTTGGCTACATTTGTTCTATTTGTACAAAAAATTTTAAATTGTCCTACCTAAGCTGCCTACTAATGAACAATTAATATTTATCCAATTATTTAACTTTGGTTTTAATTGTAAAATAAAGGGGGTTATAATTTTGTACATAAAGTATTTAGGTTTGAGTTTGTTGTTTCTTTTTTTTTTTTTTTTTTTTTTTGGTAGGTGTGTGCCTAAGTATTTTATATCCCTTCTGTATATATGACTGCTTTGGAAGACAAAGAAGAAAAGGAAGGAAGGAAGAAAAGAAGAAAGGGAGGGAAGGAGGGAGGGAGGGGAAAAAAGGAAGAGAGGGAAAGAGGGAAGAAGCACATTATACAAATAATGCTTGTTAAAAAAAATAAAAAATGAAAAAGGTCTTCAGCCAATGTCTTTTTGATGTCAAAACCAGCTCCCCATCTGCCTCACAACTCTGCTTCAAAAGTAAACTTAATGTGAGGATCTTCAAATAGAATATATCATGAAAAGTAATATTCTTTTCATAAGGTAGCTGTCTACTAATTGTACTTCAGCATTTAAAAAAGAATCAGAAATCCACAGATAATTAGAGATGTTAGACTCCTTTCAATCCCCTACCTGAACCAGATTTCTTCCTGAAATATCCACATCATGTATTCACCCGTATTTTTGCTTATGTTTCTGAGTGAGGGAGTGTACTTGCTGAGACATGAATGTTCCTGAGATGATACAACAAAATTGGATAGATCACCTTGTTCAATAATATTGCACATAATAGCAGGGGGAGCCACCCTTTCTGTGGTTTTTAAGAGAGTAAGCAAAAGCTTCCACTTCTTTTTCCTTTTGGGACCTTCTTTTTTGGAACACTTTGTCAGATTTTAATTTCTTTTGAACTTCCTTCCCTGTTGAGTGAACTAATAAAGATTATTTCTCCTCTCCATCTCATGCATAGAATAAAATGGGTGGAGAACCATGTTCTTCTATGCAAGCAAAAACATGTACTTGCATAGGAGAATGTGTCCCCACCAGTATTTTTCTATCTTGCTTTTTTTATTGTGAGCACAAACTACTAATTAGAAATCCCAAAGGATTCTTTCTGCTTAAAAGATAATCTTACCATCATCAGTTAAAGGGAGGAAAGTTCCTCAAAATAGAAGATGACCATTTGTTTATTTCTTAACTCAAGAAAGTCTAAACCATGACATGATTGGTATGAAGATGTTGACCTTAGGAGTTGCACATATACAAGGTAAACATGAAAAATCAGTTCAACAATCACACAAAGGACCTTTTCCTTTGGAAGAAAACTACTGAGTCCAATTTATGTAAAAGTTTATGGGAAGAAATTGTATTATTTTTATAAGCACATTTGAGCTCCTCTCAAAGCATTTTCTGTGGTAGAGAAATAAATAAGCATTCTATGCCTGATATTTATATGTTCAATAAGTACTTTTTCTAGAAGTTATCCTGTTAATCATATTTTATCAGTCATATCAAAGTTTTGCATGAGAAATTTCTCTAGAATTTTACTATTAATTGAGAACAGTAAATGAAAGTTACATTACCCTGGTCTAACGTCCCCAGCTCAAAACTTAGTCCATGTGAGTCGAGTCAGAAACTTAGGTGAAAAGCATCTTCCACCCTTATGTGAGCATTATTATCACCCTGATAGATGAAATTAGAGATATAGAATGATAGAATGATGATAAATAAATATTAGAAAGGTATTTCTGATGCTAAACGACGTTGTGGATAGGTAACTGGCCATTGAGGCAAATGCTATGTCAGGCCCTTATCATTTTCTAGAAAGATTATTTTACTGGAAGGGATCTTGTCATTCATCTTTTAGGAAGCCATGCCTAATTTTGTGTAAGAGATTTTCCCAGAGAATTATGGGTAGGCAATAACAAGGAGAAGGAAACAGACTTCTTGCCCACTATCACTGAGACTCAGGTCAACATTCATTTCTACACCCCTCAAGGCTGTGTTGAGATTTCTCAGAATCTCCTTGAAAAGAGAAAATATTTCAAATTCCCCCTCTTTAGTAGACCTAGAACAAAGGGATGACCCGTAGAATCCTCTCATGCAAGGGTAAGGTATAAACTTAAGCAAGTCACTTAACCTCTCTGCACCTTAATTTCCACATTTGAATAATGGAAATAATAAAGCTGATTGAGTTATTGTAAAGATCAAATAAAATGATATATATCTAAGATATTTTTCAAACCATTAAGAGTTACATAAATGGATGGGTGGGTGACAGCAAGGAGAAAGAAACAATCTTCCTGTTCCTACACCTAAGATTTAGATCAACATTTATTTCTACAAGATTCTAGGCTGTGTTTAGATTACTAAAAATCTCCTTGAAAAGAGGCATTATATCAAATGCCTGCTTTACCTTCCTTTAATAGATTATACACAAAGGGATGGGCCCAAGAATCCTTTCATGCAAGGGTAAGGTGTGACTCTGGTACTTCAGGTTCCTCATTTGTATAATAGCTAATGTAATAACAATATAATAATATAATATAATAACAATGCTAATTGAGTTATTCTGAGAAATAAATGAAGTAATATACATATATACACATACTTAAATATACACACACATATATATATATAATATAAAACATGCTGCAAAACATTGAGCCACATAGATGATAGCTACCTATTAACAATTTTGAATATTCAATGATAACTTTATTATTTGTTATCTTTTACAATAAAATTGTTTTGAAAGGCTTCCTCTTCAAGCATTTTGACTCAAAAAATAAATTATGTATATAAATAACTGGTATCTTCAAAGCCATGCACAGAGGCAACTCCCCTTTTCAACCATTTTAATATCCACAAGTCTCATCATTTGGGATACAGAGGCAAAGGATAACACCTAGGTTCTTGATCAATTAAAAAAATAGAAAACACAAAGTTATGAGTAAAAAGTGAAAGAATGTGGAGAAAGACAATTTAGCCCCCCAAAAAATAGAAATTAACAACTAAACTATTACCCTCCCATGAAGATTGTGTTTTTTTTTGTTTTTTTTTTTTGTTTGTTTTTTAATGGACAAGTGGATAGTATTGCATACTACAGGACCAGACAAAAACACAGATAATTCTGTTATTATTTCCCCTTGTTCATTCAAGAATGAATTAAAACAGTGGTACTGTTTCCTTCTAAAAATGTTGACAGTATAACTCATTTCAAGCCTAGAAAGTTTGTAAAAGATTGCGTGAACCTCTCAAGTGATTTTCCTAAAGCACTGTATAGCATTCTCTACTCAATGAACTCCAGTGGTTCCAGTTTCAAAACAAAAATGCTCTGTTTGGAATTCAAATCTCTTGATAAACTAGCTCCTCTTACCTTTACAATTTTTATATCTTATTTCCTGAAGTGCACTCTTTGATCCAGTAACACTGGCCTCTTGACTCTTCAACTCTGGAAAAATATACTCCAGCTTTTAGATGTCGGCATATTCTCTGGATCTTCCCAATGCCTGGAATGCTTTCTTTCTTCCTCTGCATCCTGTCTTTCCTCTTTCTTCCTTTTAAGTTTCAAATTAAATTCCATATTTTATCACAAATTTTACCTAAACTCTCTTGATTCCAGTGCCTTACTTCTATAAATTTTTTCCTGTGCATTTTCTATGTGGTTTGCCTTTATTAATTTTCCATTAAACCAAAGGATCCTTAAGAAGAAAGACTATCTTTTGCTATTCATACACACACCCAGTACTTATTACTTTAAGCCCTGGATCTCTATAGGAACTTAATAAAGCTTGATTGATTGATTGATCAGGGAAAAGAACATATTGACTGGATATCTAATAACTGTATAATGGTGGAAATTGCATGGCAGCTTTGAAGAGAAGAGATATTTTTATTCATTTCTGCTTAAAGGGAAGATATATGTCATTTCAGACTCATCATGTGGGATTTTTGGAAAATGACAAACATGTAGGGTAAAGCTGAATTCTTAACATGTCCCTTGTTTTAGTTCCCTTTCCCTAAAGGCTTTGAAGAATTTCCATTCAGTGTGATCAGTCTCTCTTCTCTTGATTGAGTTATTTTATATCTAAAGTATTTATTTATACTGTATTATTTTCTTGTATATTTTAATCAGAGTAATTTCCCTAATTTCCATTTGTAATTTGTTTTTATTAGTGAGCTAATTCATTGCACTTGATTTTTATGATCTAAATAAGTAGCTCTTGATAGGAAGGATAAAAGTTTTTAACTTGCGCTTGTACTTCCCTTTTAAGAGGTACTGGCAATCAAAAAGCATTCCAAATTAAACATGTTTCCCTTAATAAGCTTCTGGGAAGTGAGGTATAGGAGGGCAAAAACAGATTAAAATTTTAGTTTGGTGCATTTCCCTCTCAGAGGAAAAAAAGTGGCCAGTTTCATAGCCCCTTCTCCTTTTACCCTCATGGTAAGAATCAAAAAATTCCCCTTGGAGGGATATGGGCAAGATTTATATTGATATAAAATAAATCAATGACTCCAGATTGGGAATTGAGCAATGTTAAAAGAAGTTCATAATTACTTAATCAAAAGTTTTTAAATTTTAAAGTATGACAGAAATAGAAAATGTTATATGAATATCCACAAAATATAACCAAACAAGAAATAGAATCATTGAAAGTAAAATGGATAGTTCCAATTATACTAAATTAAAAAGTTTTGTACAAACAAATGCAATGCAGCCAAGATTAAAAGGAAAACAGGAAAGTAAGGATGGGGAAATTTTATATGAAGTGTCTCTGATAAAGGCTTCATTTCTCAAATGCATACAGAACTGAATCAAATTTATAAAGACAGCCATTCCCCATTTTATAACTGGTCACAGCATATGAATAGGCAGTTTTCAGGTGAGTTATTTCTACTCATCTGAAAAAAGAACCTAAAAAACTTATGATTAGAGAAATGCAAATTAAAATAATTCTGAGGAACCATCTCAGAGCAAATCTTTGATTTGCTGCCATGATAGAAAAGCAAAGTAACAAGTGCTGGGAGTGATGTTGGAAAATAGTGATCTTAATATACTGTTGTATCATTATAAACTGATCCCATCATTCTAGGGAACAATGGGGAACTATACCCAAAGGACTATCAAAACTGTGCATGCTTTTTGATCCAGGAATATTACTAATAGGTCTATATCTCAAAGAAAAAGGAAAAGGACTTCTTTGTATAAAAACATTTATAGCAGCTCTTTTGGTGGTGGATGAGATAATTAAGACTAACTATATCATTTCCATATTAATCCTATTTACAACTAATTGATTTTATACTGTAACTACTTTTATCTATAATTGACTTTATACTGTAACTACTTTTACCCATAATTACTTCTTTGTCTCTGAATTTATCTCATAATTCAGCTAGCTTATAATCAGTTAAGCTTAAAAACAGTTTTCTTACCTCATATAATTTTTACCAACTTGGGGAATACATGTGAAGAGAAAGAGTGTTCAGTCTGATATCAAACTAGCCTACAAGAATGTCTGCTTTGCTCTCCAAACATCTGAGATACTATCTGCTATCTGGACTCAGAAAATAAGCACTTAGTTTCATGAGAAAAGAATGGAGTGGTTGCTATTATGCAATTACCAAAATTCCAATCAATTATGCTATTTACTGTTCCCCAGCTTTGTAACCAACCTTATTGCCCACAATTCCATGATGTCATCTACCTTATTCTGTTCTTTGTCCTCTTTGTCCTATACTCCCCAGAAACCTTTATAAGAAAAATAATCTTCTTACTTGGAGTTTTTAACATTAATGGAGACATATCATTGAGAAATTTATTGACAGGTAGCATGCCCTGTTATCATGTCAAATGCTATCATGGTCAAAGACCTGCCTCAGTTTCCTCTTTTATTAAAAATCAATCACAACATGGCAAAAAATTGGGAATTAAAGGTATGTACATCAATTGGAGAATAACTAAAAAAGTTATGGTATATGGTTTTGATAGAATACTATTATGCTATAAGAAATGAGGAGCACTATGGTTTCAGAAAAACCTGAAAACACATATTCATGCAAAAAGAATGAACAGAATCAGAACAGCATACATAATAAAAGCAATACTGTATAATGATCAACTGTGAATGATTTAATTATTCTAATCAATATGAAGATCCAAGACAATTCTTAAAGATTAATAATGAAAAAATGCTATTTACCTCCACAGAAAGAAATAATGGAGTCTAAATGCAGATTGAAGCATAATTTTTCTCATGTTCCTTATATTTCTTGCAATATGACCAATATAGAAATCTGTTTTGCATGATTCCACATGATATTACATTTCTTATCATCTCTATGAGAAGGTTAAGGGGGAAAGTGAGTGGTGAAAATATTCTCTATGAACAGAAACTGCTATGAATAAGCCAGACAAAAAGAGAAAAGCAATGAGGAATTAAGAAAATTAATAAAAAAGCTGACCCAGAAGTTTCATTTGACAGTGGTGTAGAGACTTTAAAAAGCTATCTACTATGGCAGACATTTTGATCTCTATCAAAAGCAAAAAAGTGAATAACTTCATGACTTCTATCTATAATTCAGTAAATGCCTACTATATGTCAAACACTAGGAATACAAAGACAACAAATGTATCAATTTCCCAAAGCTAAAGCAAACCTCTTTTCTATTACCAAGTGGAAAATTATTAAGGAAAAAAAAGGATCACTTTTTTGTGCAGCTTTACATAACACTTAAAAAACTATGCACTTTGTTTGAATTGTTTTCTTTTGTCAGAGCCTAGTGATTGATTAATAATTATCTGTGAAATGTTCATCTTAATGGGGATTGAGGCTTGAAACAAAAATGATTATTTAAATTTCATCCAATGGATGCAAGGACATTTGTATGGTAATCAAAATGAGACAAAATATCTAGATATCATAAAGTCCTAAAAAATCTAGATATCAAAAATTTCTAAAGTGCCACCCAATTGCCAGGAGTTGTACTAATTAATAAGTTGTTATGCTTAAGCTATTCAGGGACTTGGGGCAAATGACACTGAATGGCTGTAGGAACACTCTAGAGAACTCCTGTTCTGTGATCCTCAAAAGACACCCGTAAAAGAGAGGGCTTGCATCCCTAAAGGAAAATAAAATGATGCAAGCATTTGCCAAGTACTTTGGCATCAGAGGAAACATACATTGGGTTATTAAAAAAAACTTATTTCTTTATAAACACTTAATGCTATTTCCAAAGTAGAAAAGAATTTAATCATACATAAGGAGACACTGTTGTATCCTACCTCAGTATATTTGCAGTAATTCTAGGAAATAGTGATGTCATACTGGAACCAGGAAATAGAAGAAGAATCAACAGAGATTTTTTTTTTTTTATCTCTTCAGATCATCATTGAGTATACGAATCACCACACAGTCTAATTTCGAGAAATGGATTAAAGAAATAAATGGATTACAAGGTATGAATTTCCATTTTTTATGAAAATGTCTCACATACAAATATACAAGCAAATATACATAAATATTTATGACTAAGATTATAAAAAACTTCACCACAATCAAGAAAATATGAAAGACCATGTGAGTAAATATAGAGGCTATTTCTGACAATTTGTCTATGTGACTAAAAACAAAGTCTCAGGAATGAACATAGGGGCAAATTGTAGGAGAAATTGAAGAGAAGATAACTATTACTTTATAGATTTTCCTATTTCTGTTATATTTCCTCCTAAACTTTGGCATTTCTCTTCTCTACACTTTAATAGAACAAATACCTCATGCTCCTCCCTTGCTACTTGTTTGGACTTTAGCATTGGTTCCACTCTTTCCTGCCATAATGTCTATTAGCTTTCTTTGTGCTATTTCCAGTTGTAAAATTAAGACACCCATTGTCAATAATATTCCTTCAAAACACTCATTCTGGCACCTGATCTCAATATAATGTCAAAAAAAAACCTGACAAACAAAAAGGACATTCAATTTAATTATATCTCATTGTATAATTTCAGGAAATATAAACCAGGAAGTTAAAAATTTTTGGAAGTTTAGTATTACATCAAGGTCACAAAGGTCTTTCCATCCTTAAAACTTAAGACCTAAGGAATCCATGAAAGGTTGAATGAACTTCAATGTTCTGGGTCTTCAAAAAAAAAAAGTGAAAACAGTGCTTTCCTTCAAACATTTTATAGACTATTTCATCAAGTCAGGATATATTTATAAGTATATTAAAAGAATATCAAACAGATACAAGGTGACTTCAAGAGTTAATTAAATCAAAAAAGAGCTCATGTAGAATAGGGCTTTTATATGAGAATTTAAAAATTAGGAATTCTAGGACACTGAACTAAGGAGGAAATTCATGTCAGACATGGGAAACAGCAGTACAAAGTCACAGAGATAGCAGACAATATGCCATGTCCAAATTAAACAACCAGAAAACATTTTGGCTTGGACTGTGGGGAGCCTAGACAAGAAGTATGTATGATATGACTGAGAAAACAATTAGCTCTTAATCACCAAAGACTGACAAATACAGTGATTTATATTTGATCCTGGAAGCGTGCCTCTGAACTTCAGTGAGTGGAATAGTACCATGCTCACAATTTTCTTTAAAAAAGCCAATATGGCAGCTGTGTGAAAAATGGAGCATAACGGGAACAGATCTGGGAGTGGGGGCCTGAATAAGAAGTTATTGATTCATAATCAGAGACTGAACTAAGGCAGTAACTGAGTGAATGAGAGAAGCAGAGATAATATGAGATATGGAGACAGTGCAAGAGGTAGAAACATATTGGATGTCTGTGGTAGGCAAGAATGAGAAAACAAGATATTAAATTTCTGAATCTGAGGGACTAAAAAAATAATAATGCCCTTTAATAGAAGTAAGAAACTTCAAAAGCAGTGAGCTCCTTTACGATAGTGACAGGGGGGAGTGGGGAGAGTTAGTAGATATAATAATTTCTCTTTTGAAGATGTTAAGTTTGAGATTCTATAGGAGTCTCATTTTAAAATGCCTAATAGGAACATTCAATAGCTGGTTAATAATGCAACATTCATGGTCAGGAGAGAGACGAGAACAAGAAATAAAGATATGGAGCTGATCATCTTAGAGAAACCAGATAAAACTACAGGAACTGATAAAAGTCACAAAGAAGATATCACATTTAGTGCAAAAACCCTGTGAGAAGGGTGGGTCGAGTAATGTATACCATTAGAACCTAAGATACTAAGTTTCAGGGAAGTTTTGTGACTTTCTAATTGTCAGAAAGTTGCTAGATGTTCCTGTGCTGAGGCAAATTTGTACTTTCTTTGCATGAACAAATGACTTTCTTCCCATTTTTCAAGAATTTTAGTGAAGTAGGTAGATTCTCTAACAATTTAAATGATATCTGCTGCTCAGGATAGATAGGCCAACCAAATGACTGCCATGTTGACAGCCTCATTACCCCAGGATAATAGAATTGCCAGGCAAATAAAATCTGTGTCATGGATTTGACACCAAACCAAGCTATTTTAATTTTATGTTCTTCTTTTGTCAAAGACTATGCTATCAGTAATTCAGAACAGCCATCTTGAAAGGCAAATCCATTATCAACTAGAGAACTAATTCCCAAATCATCTTAGGTGTTTGTATGTATGTGTGTATGTTTTTCTTTGTTGAATATGTTATATCTTCTTTATATAATGAAATTAGAATGGAGAATGATTGCCTAATTGGAATCTGATTCATCTTGCTTGAGTTACATCTGCCTCCAGGTGGTCATATGAAAAAGTGCATAGAATACCAGACGTAGTTGGGAAGACTGGAGTCTAAATCCATGTTCAGTCTCTTTCTACCTGTAGGAGCTTGGACAAATAATCCAACTTTTGGTAGCTTTAGTTTCCTCATTTGCAAAACAGGAATAATTGTAGCATATACCTCCCTGTGGTGTTGTGAAGATTAAATGAAATCATAATGATTAATCTCTTAGGATAGAACATAGCACATGGCAAACACTATATATATTAGTTGTTATTATCTTTCCTCATAAACTCCTAACTTAACAAAAAAAGGCATGCTTGGGAGATACTCTACTGTCTTTGACTTTTATCAGTTCCTGTAGGTCTATCTAGTTTCTCTAAGATGATCAGTTCTATATAATTTAATTTAATTATTCTATAATTCAATAATTTAATTCTGCTTTGTTCAGACAGCAAGGCACCTTCTCTGATTAGGGCACACCATGCTGGGTAGTCCTATGCCAATGTCTCCCATGTCACACAATTGATTTTAAAGTTCTTAATAGAGACCTTGAGAGTATCCTTGTATTGCTTTTTCTGACCACCTTGTGATATAATTATACATATACACAAAGGAATATGTACATAATACTTATATTTGTACATATATATTTATTTTATATCTCTATCTCTTGGTCTTTCTATCTTCTATGACTTTATGAAGTAACGTGTGTTCTCTTCAAGCAGGAATATTTAGGTTTCTGAAGGAGATATTACAAGTTTGTTGCTAGCAAATATATAGGAACAGAAATGGAAAGATCAAGTTTCGAAAGTGGGGTTGTTTTTTTTTTAAATAAAGATCTTCTAAATTTAAAAATATATTTAGAGGTGTAATACAAATTGGAATTTTGTCATTTTGCTAAAATTTCAAAGCCTTAATCTTCCTAATTATGTTTTTTTTCTTCTCTGGGATCTCCAGTCTTCATATCCTTGAATATGTTCCTTGGCAATCAACATGCAGTGACTTAATTTTTCTAATTAAAACCCTATATTCAACAATATTTGTCTTCTCTTGAATCACTTGCTTTCCTGAAAAATTGCAGATCATACCTGTTAAAAATAACGTGTGGTTATTCCTGCATTCAACACCTTTATTTCTACTTTGCTGTTATTGAATAAAGCCTGTTACTGAATAAAGCTGGTGAAAGTCAAAATCTACTAACTGAACTCACTGCCAATTTTAGTTATTTCAACTCAATAAGGCAAACCTTTCCCTCCCTCTTAAATTATTTTATTTTTATAACATTTTCACTTGTCTTTTCCCAAACTTATCTACTATCTTTAATTTTTCCATATTCTTTTTAACAACTACTTTCATAAATTAGGATGACATTTCAAGAAAAAATAGATACTATTTTTGGTGAGCTTTTTATTTTCCTCTTCTCTGCAGTCATAATTCCTTGAAATCCTTGATTCTTTCTTCATTTATTCTTTCATGATAATGATGTGAGATTACAGGTTTCCAGACAAAGGAAAAATGTTTATCAATACCTTTGATTCTTTCTCATATTGTCTATATTATCTTTCTATTTTTTTTCTCTCTAATCTTTCCTTATTCACTGCTTCTTCTATTGCTACTTATAAACATGCCTCAATTTTCCCCATTCTTAAAAATAATCCTTATTTTTCTATTATTTTCTACACTTTCCTAGCCTAAGTCTAGAATAATATTGTCTACACACTGAAACTTTATTTCTTGTACTTTCATACTTCCTAATCTCGATTGTCTGCACAGAAAAAAGCAGTTATTAAATGATGAGAACATTCACTGTGCTTGATATCAAGGCTCTGTTGCCTTGTGCAAATTGTAGTACCTTAATTGGGTCATTTGCTAAGTGAGGAGATGAAATTGAATTGAAGAGTCCAAAAATTAAAAAAAATTATTGTATTTCCCCATAGATTATTTCTTGTGAAATCTATGTTAATTTATACATTTAAATATACTATTTTGAGGAGGGGTAGTAGAATTCATTATAAGCATTCTAGGACAATAAATAAGTTAAGAAACCCTGAATTAAATGATTTTTAAGTGTCTTCTGCATTTCCAAGTGTCTGTGTTTTGAGGAACAGTATCCACAACTTGAAAAAATGATAAAAAATAGCAATATATATCTAATGTGTATTAATATAGTGTATATATATATATACATATATTACACTGAAATTTTCCACCATCTGTCTTTCCATATTATTTGTGCTTTATTTTTCCTTTAATTAAATTAGAGTGTTTATTTTCTTATTGTTGTCCCTTTTTTAGAACTTAAACCTGTCTTGATGCCAATATTTTATGATTTTTATATAGATAATAGAATTTTTCCTAAAGAAAGCATTTAATTGGACCATACCTGTTATAGAAATTTAAACTTTACAAGATCCATGACTACAGTATATACCCATATAATGTTTAGGTGTTCCTTTTTCTGGCACAGATAAAACTTTTAAACCTAGAGCTTCTTTATCTCAATTGCATAAGATTTTATAATGTATTGGAGGAAGAAGAAGAGGGTAAGAAAACCATTTACGGATATTCTATGATAAAGATAAGCAAGAGCTTCAGTACATCCTAGGAAGAGAAGAAATTGAAATAGATTTCCTTTCCACATTTAACTGGAAGAAACTATATATTAGACTAGGTTTCTATTCCTTGCAATAAAGAAATGGGGAAAAGGAAAAGGTCCTTTACAGTGGGTGTTGAAGGTTACATTCAGATATGATCACTGCACAATCTCACAGGTTGTTGTTTGACACAGTTGATACTGACCAGGTCTTAACTCTAAGCAACAATTCATGGATTAAAGAGAAAATTGTTCCAAATATAACAATTTGGGCAAATACAATACATACACATGCATGTGTACACAATTCACATACACACTAATAGAAATAATTTATTTTACAACTATTTTATTTAAGAGCAACAGAAATAAAAATTATTCAATCTCTACTTTGACAGTGATTTTGAAAAACAGTTTATTTGGGGAACCTGCACTGAACCCACATTTTCCTTTCCTTCTGACCTAAAGAATCAATTTAATAGAATCAGCAGAACAACATTGGTTAGCTTCATGTGAGAAATGGACAAGCACAGACTCTTCACTGCTACCTAAGTACAGATTTCCCATGTATTCAGTGGATACTGTCTGTTCTATCACAAGCTTCTGCTTAGAAATGGAAAGAGGGGAAAGAGGGGAAAGGTCTTGAGATCAAAGTTATAAAGTGGAATTGTAGAGTTAAGGACTTTGAAGATGAAATACTTTTTAGTGAGGAAGATATATATATAGTGAACAGCACATCAAAAGATGAATAAAAGATGAGACATAGATTCATAGCAACTTATTAGTTCAAAAAACTTTCAGGTCAGGCTTATTTAAGGTCAGTGATCTCCAATTTCGAACCAAGATGGGTGGCTTAGCTGAGGCAGGCAGCCAAGCTCACACAATTTTACTCTAGCAAAAATGTAAAAATAGTACTAGATCTAATAATAATCAACAAATCAAATGACTATGTACAGTTAATTATTTTTTTCCACCAAAGAACTGAAAAGAAAAAAAAAACAATAGAAAGGGTGCCTGCCAAGAAAACTAAGCTAAGGAAAACAGAAGTCCACAACTGGAGCAGAATTCTGCCAGAGAGACCATAATTTGCAAAGTCTTGTATCTACTGACAATTAAAGTAGAGATCTTTCCAAAAAAGACCTGAGAGATCACAAACTTAAAGCATTAATAATAGCATTAATCAGGGCATTTAGCCTACCTATACATTCTCTTTCAGATCACAAAAAGCCATGTGTTAGTATTTAAGATTTTTAGCACTCTGTCTTGACATAAAGGTTCCTAAAAATTCAGTACTCTAGAATTCAAAAAGCTGAGGGAGTTTGAGACCAGGGAGTAGAGATCCACAAAGATATTCAGGTGATTTAGGTTGAGATCAAGCAAGATTAACAACTTCACCCAAAGGAGTAAAAGGCATGTTTTTGGCACAAGCACTAATATCAGAAATAAATCTGGGGAGAGGAGCAAGAAAACACAGACCTCTATAAAAATTGTAACTCAGTAAGAACCAAAAGTAAATATGGAAGAAAATAACCTAATCCTAATCATAAATGTAGCAACTATGAAGGGAAAAAATTCAACAGCGAGATTTTTAAGCATTTCTGATGGAAACACCAGATGAGTGGAAATGAAAAAGTGCAACAAGAGTCAAGAGAAACATTAAAAATTTAAATTTACATAAACAATTGGATCTAAAAAATCATAATATTCTAATAGAGGAATAAAAAACCAATTGTCCCTTCCAAATCTTAATGTGTATGAAATGGGGCAGAGACAAGATGATAGAGAGTAGACAGGACATTATCTGAACTCTCCCCAGCTTCTTTCAGAATGAATTCTATATTAAGCCTCTGAACAGATTTTGGAGTAATCAAATCTACAAACGTTTGGAGTATAATAATTTTCCAGCTTAAGATATTTTGGAAAGACTTCAGGAAAGGTCAGTCTCAATTGCATAAGGGGGACACAACCCAGCAAAGACAAAGCAAAGGAGAGGCCTGGTGAAGAAAGGCCCAGCATGGGGAACATATAGATGGGAATATTCCCAAAAAAATGAGAAATAGAAATACAGCAAGTTTAAAAGAAATTAACTTGGATAAAAAGGAATGAAGGGTAATGTTTCTCTGTCTTTTCTAGTCTGTTCTATTGATCTACCTATTTTTTTAAAAAACTTTAGGTGGTTTTCAAACTTGCTGCATTGCAATATTGTTTGAGAATTAGAAGTGATATTACCAGCTCGATTTCTACTTCTCATTATAGTTTCATTTTTTAAATCTAGTTCTTTTGTGTTTCCAAATGAATATTGCCATGATTTTGTCAAGTTGGTTGTATAACTTATAGATTATATGATTTCCTCAATATAATCATTCCAAAGGATTTGTTAAGGTCTCCTGGGGTAAAATTACAGGTCCCTGAACATGGAATGCAATCTACTTCAAACATGTAGGTAGGTAAACATGGTGAATTGCTATAAAAGATGAGAAAATTAGAGAAATTTCCACTAAGTCATGTGGTACAATATATCTGAGAATAAAAGAATGTTTTCGGAAAATAATAAGGCAAATCTTTCCCTTTTTCCAATCTTGTAGAACTCTCCTCTTTTAACTGATATTTTAAAGATCAAGGACTAGGACATTAAAAGAATGTTTGGCACTTCTTTTAGCACCAATAAATATCCCTCCCTGCTAGTTACTAAGTATTATCAGTATCCCTTTACTTAATATTAATATCAAAAATACTACATATTTTGTTCTGTCCTTCCTAATGAAAAATTCATTCTCCTTGTCAAATAATAAAGAAGTAAAAATAATAATAATAAAGGAGCCCTAGTTATTGGAACTCTATCATCATCTTATCCAAATGAACCAGTAATCCTGTCACTTCCTTGATTCTAGATTTTTATCAATATGATTTAAAAGAAAACAAAAACTTTCCAAAATATTTGCCTTTCCTTCTTGGCCTCAGCTTAAGTACTCAAGACATAATTTTGATAGTCCATGACACTCTTTTATATTATGCTTCAAATACTGGTCACCTTTTATATCATCACTTTAATGGCTTTGTTTTGCATTTTCAAAATGCCCTTCTTGGTAAGCATTTCATGGCTCACTGACTTACTTTTAGGGAAAGAAAGAAAGAAAAAAAAATCTTCAGACAACTTCTTCATTGGCGGTCAGATCAAAAGGAAATGGAGTCATATCACAGAATTTATGAGAGATTGAGTTTTTATGGAAGGCTATTTTTTTCACTTTTAGTGATATATAACTACCATGCAATTAGATTGATAAAAAAGATACAGACTTTTATTATGTGATTAACAAACAATAGGCAAAAAGTAGATAGACAGACAGAAGAGAGACAGAAAAACAGTCCTAGTTTTTTCACTTAGTATGAGTACCAGATTAACAATGATCCTTTGGAGCTTCCAAAGTGTATGTATAGTACCCATCTGAAATTCAATATAACCAAAACAGAATTCTTTACTTTTTTTCCAAATTTCACTTACACACTTCACTATTTCTACATGAAAATCAACATGCTCTTTACAATCTCTCAAGTTGGTAACTACAGCAATATCAATATTCTTCATCTTTCTTTCTCCTCACAAATGGATAAATTACTGGAGGAAAGAGGGAAGGATTTTTTTAAATTTCTAAGCATAAAGAAATATTCTAATTAATGGAAATGCAAATAGAAAACAAAACTGTCTTCTCAAGAAACTCATAATCTAGCACATAATATCAGCTAGAAGGAAATGAAAGACAATAGTCCTTGGCCACAAGAACAAAGAGGTTAAGCCCCCTTAAGGGAGCTTTCTTTAATGTTATTTCCAATGATAAAAACACATGCACTCTTAATATTACACTTTGGGGCTGAGCCAAAGATTATCTTTTCATCTGTAGCATACCAAGCAAGGAGGCAGGTGCTAAAAAATCTGCAGAAGCACCTGCCATATCACATCTTTACAATCTGTTGTTCCATGAATGGTTACTGAACAAATTGTGCTGGAAACAAGTATACAGATTTAGTGGTTGTTAGAATCTCTATGATCTTAGGCTCAAGGGCTATGGTCATCTTCATCCTTGTCTCAGGAGTAGTATCTTGATTTATCAGACACGTCATACCTCCTGCCTTTCTTCAGAGAATTTTTCTACCTCAGATAGGTTACCTGTAGATACTTTTGCCAAGTCTTGTCCTTTCCACCTGTGCAAAAACTCTTGAATCCAAAACCTGTCTATTCAAACAGAAATCACCTTAGTTTAGACCCTTAACTTTTCTGATATAGATTACTACAATAGTCTCCTGCATGGCTTTCCTAACTAAAGTGTCTCACCATTGCAGGACATCCTACACAGGACCACAAAAGAAACTTTACCTAAGTATAAATCTAACCCTGTCATTCCCTACTTAACATGCTTTAATGGTTTTCTACTGCCTCATAAAAAATGAAAACTTCTATTCAGCTTTGGAAGTACTTCATGTAAGGCCCAAACTCGACAAATTTTTCCAGGTTCATTGGACAATTTCAACTTTGTTATATTTGATGATACACCAAATCTGTATTTATTGCTTTTCCTAAGACACAATACCATATGTCCTGCCTTTGTCTTAGTGGTCATTCCATATGCCTTGAATGGACTCTCTCCTTATCTGTGTTTCATAGAGTTCATTCTCTTTCTTTTAGATGTATCTACAACATCTTCTAAATAAAGTCTTTCCTGATTTCTTTATGCTAGTCTCCCCACCACCACAAAACAACTTGTATTTAATCACTTTGCATAATTTGAGTTTATTTCCTTTACATTTATGCTATTTAAGCATGTGACACCTTTTCCCTGCAAAATGGATGAGAACAATTTATTCCAATAACAATGAAGGTGGCTAAAGCAGGCCCTGCAATATGCTCAGAACTTGGTCAGACTTGGAAGATTCCAAGGTTTTCCACAGTGTCTCAGGTCATCTCCACTCATCCGGACTTTTTTTTTTTCTGCTATTGGGTCTTCAAGACAATGAAGACTGAAAATATCACTGTGCAATTCCGTCTTGCTTAAATCCAACTCATGTGCAAATCAAGACATCATGTGAGATGTAATCAGTTCACTTTGAAAACAAAAGACAAACAAGAACTTAAACATTTAGACACATATTTTGTATTTCCCTCATCTTCCTTATAAATAGAGAATGTGCCATTCTATACTTATAGCCCTAGAATATATCACAGGTACAATGCATAATAAATTCATAACATCTATTTGTTTATTGATTGTCTTCACCATTGTCTTACTTTCCAATCTGTCCTGAATTTTACTTTTCTGCTTCATGAATTTCACATATATTGGTTCTTTCTTTAACTTCCCTGAACATCATGAACTTGAACTTTCTGAAGTGGATGGTTTCAGCTTTGTTTTCTACTCAATTTCAAAATTATTGCCTTTGTCATTTTTTTTACAGTCCTCCCTTTCCCAATGACCTATACAATGAAAAAGGTACCTATTGCCTGTCACCTTTCTTATTTATCAGTGTATAAGAATCTCTAGCTAAACCAATCAGATAAAAAGTAATTGTTGGTCTCTAACCTCCAGACTCCTGAGAAATTTTTTTTACTATTTTCCTGCTCATGACTCCAGTATATATGTTGTCTACCTTTATTAGAATATAATATTCTTGAGTGTAGAAACTTGGTCACTTTTGACTTATAGGCACAATGCAGAGATCAGTGCCTGGAACAGAATAAATGCTAAACAAATACTTTTTTCCCCACAGGTTGATTTAATTTTTCATTCTTGGTATAAAACTTTAGACTCCTTTCAGGAAGAAAAATAATACACAAATTGTTAGAGAAACAAGACAATATGAGTATTCCAGAAATATCCCTATTCATCAGTTCCTTAATATTGAAATAGCTCAAAGTAGCAAAGGGAAGAAAAGTCATGTGTTTTGCTCCTCTGGAGGAAGGACATTTTCCCTAAAATACTCCCCTCCACTCTCTAAAATCTGGGCCACTCGAATGAAGACTCATCCATTGTCAGATGGCAAAATGGGAAATAGACTTTACTTTTACTCATATTTATTCTTAATAAGTTCAAAGAACAATCCCAGAAATAGTGCAGATGAAAAACTTTCCTTTTTCCCTTCTCTGATACTAATTTACATTTATTTCTACAATTCTCTCAAACATGTTTATATTATTCAGAATCTCTATAAAAAGTGAAGAGAGGGAAAGGATCAAATGATTAATTAGTTCCTCTGGAATAGATCTAAAATAAAGGACTTGTCCAGAAAATAACTGGGAACTAGTTTTTCAGTTGGTTTCATTTTCTATACCAAGCTCTTAAAGTGAAATTATCTTCCCATTTTTAAGCTATCTGAAAAAAAAATTAAAAATCAGATTTCTTTTGTACAATTTGAAACCTGAGAAATTTTTTAAGAATCATATATCAGATATATGTTATAGATTAAAAAGAAACGAAAAGTGAAATTGTCTAAAGTTTCAGGTTTAGAAAATCAAATTTGAGATGTACTAAATTGCATTAAACATTATTACTGGAAGATTTTAGTAAAATCATGTAGGAAGTTCTCAAGTGATTTAGAATCAGAGAAACTCCAGGATGTACAAAAGAAGATTTCCAGGGACCAGATGGCAACATGAGACATGTGTGACTCAACACAAAATGTGATGATTCAATGGACATCAGGAGTTGGTTACCAGAATATAAAAGACTTATTAGTTGATGTGGATGCTTGTTATTATATTGACTTAATTTTATTTCACATTATTTATGCTTAAGTTTTCATTTATTTTTAAGTAAGAAATGTTTTCTCCTATGCCATTTATCCATTTGTTAAATAAACAGTTGACATAAATTGATGAAATGATCTTCCAATATGTTATTTTAAATAATCAATTTTCTTTCAGAAAAGTGTCTCTTGATTTTACCTTCAAGTTTAGAAATAAGTATATAAATTCAAAATTGGTAAAGACATTAAAGGGATATTTATTTAGTCTAATAAGTATCTCATATTAAACATCCACAAGGTGTGGTCATCCAAACTCCTTGTGATGTATATTATGAGGGAGCGAATGTAACTTCCTGCATAGGCAACCCATTTTCAGGTTTTTAATTGTTCAGACACTTTGCTTACATTAGGTCAAACATTGCCTACCTTCAATATCACTCAATGCTCCTACTTCTACCAGTCTTTTCACTACACTAAAATAAAGGCTGTTTGGGCTTGTTGTACTTGAAATGGCAAATGACATGTAAATAACTCACTAAATCAGTCATATGTTCCAATCATAAAAAGTTATGATACATTTATTATGTAGAAGCACCTTGAAGAATATGATTCTTACATGACAAGGGGAGAGTGTAATTTGATTTTCTTTTTGTTCTCATTAACATACAAAGACAATCTTATTGCTATTAATTTGTTATCCCAGATACTATAGCTTTAGGCCCACTTTGTAAGAAAGGAAATGTACATTGAAGACCTTACTTTAACATGTTCAGCTAATTTGATATATTTAAATATGTGTATGAAGTGCCTTTAAACATTTAACCATATAAAAACCATGTAAGAAAGAAAGAGGTCTTCCTATTAAGATTTTTATATTCAAATACATATATATATATTTATGATGAAATAGATAGATATACCAAGTCTCCTAACTACTGTGTACCTATGCATTGGTGATCTGGTGAAGAATGAAATGGCAAACCACTGCCATGTCTTTGCAAAGAAAACTTCATAAACTGAAGCCCATGGGGTTATGAAGTTTTAGACATGACTGAATAAGTAAACTATTTATGTATAATATTATTATATTTTATTAATTTTCATTATATATTTACAATAAACAAAAAATTATATTATCTAATATACAGTACTAGAGATAAATTGATAAGCAGAAGGATATATATCTTTACTTTTAAAAATATAGTCTCATCTTTGGTTTGATGGAATGTTAGGGGCCATGGAATTTGCATCAATCCTAAACTTTTTTGATGGCATTGCCCATTACAAAGAAAAAGAAGAATAGGAAGAAGAAAAAGCACAAGAAGAAATTGTAAGAATGAAGAAAAGGGACATATGTAAAACACAGCCATGAATTCAGAGAGTGGTGCAACAATAACTACAATGTTAAAAAATACCAACGTATTTAACAAAAAGAGATGAGAAAGGTAGAGGAGACAACATAGATGGGAACATATTCTTAAGCCAGATAATAGTTTAAAATAGATAATTAAGTCTGTAATCCTGCTCTCCCAGAAATGGATACACCAAAATTGACAACTAAAGTCAAATGGTGGGTTCTTCTATTAGCCAAGACTAGAATAAGTCCCAGACTTAAAAGTGACAAAAGAAAGTGTAGACAAAAATAACTATTTTTGTGGGTTATTTTTTGGCAGCAGAGGTGAGGTAAATGGGGTAAAGTGACTTGCCCAGGGCTACACAACTAGTAAGTGTTAAATGTCTGAGGCCAGATTTGGATTCAGGTGCTCCTGACTCTAAGGATAGTATTCTATCCACCACATCTTCTACCTGCCCCAAAAATAACTATATTTTTAACACCCACCTTCATTGAAATCCAGTCATACTGACTCCATATAAACTTTAATAAACTTCACAAGGGTTTGTTGAAAATTACATTATTTTCTTTCTGTTTTTCACCTAGTCAGGCTGCCTGAGTAGCATGTAGCAATATGAATAACGACTGGCCATCAAATATCATTAATCTTTCTTACCCACAATTTTAGGAAATATTAACTTGAATTCATCAATTATAACTAGAAGCTCCCTTAAATTATTCCTACCAAAGTCTTTACTCTCAAGGAGTTCATCTTCAAATAAGAGAAGACAAGACAATCAGAAATAGAATTCATATGCGAGAGAGCTGAAAACACCTAGTGGTCCTTAGATAAGAATAGCAAAACAGGTGGTAAAATGTCTTTTTGATATTATTTACATTTATAAAACCATATCCACTTCTGCTTTCACACCATTTGACAATGCAGAGGACTTCTTTTTCTGGATAATTGGTAGCTATGGTAAGATGCAAAAGGATAACTATCTGGATGGCAACTGAAGGGAATGGTCTGGAAACTGAGGTGGTGTTGTATGACAATATTTCTAAAACAATTGCATCCAAGGTCCAGGACTTTCTCTACCCAAGATTGAGGGGAAGTATTGATTGATGTAGAGATGGGAGTGTGAACATACCCAGCACATGAAGTCCCCTATTTTACCTGTACTTTGCTGCTTCAGGTAGGCTGTCAATTTAATATGTTGAAAAATTTTGCCCTTTGTTTGATACTGTCCAATCACACGTTTATGACTTTAGTTCAGGCTTTCATTACCTCTAGCCTAAATTACAGCAACAATCTCCTACCAGGCTTTCCTGATTCAAGTCTCTCATCACCACACAACATTCCGCACACTACAGACAAAATCATTTTTTTAAGAGATAATCTGTATATGCCACTCAATAAATTCTCCAACTCAATAAATTCTACTACCTTCCTATTGCCTCAAGTATAAAATGTAAACTCCTTAATTCAGCTTTTAAAGTACCATAAGATCTGATCTCATACAAATCTTTACAGGCTCTTTAAACATTACTCCTTAAATCATACTTTGCTCAACTGATTTGATCTTGACTCTGTTCCCCAACTTTCTCCATGACTTCCCATCAAACATTCTACATGTTTTAAATTCAATCCTTCCTAACTTTTGGATCATAAAGCCTCCTCTCTTTTTTTAAGATACATCAACATCTTCTGAACGAAGCCTTCTCTAATCCCCCCATCGCTAGTGTACTCCATCACAACATGCCATGTATTTAATCACATTTTATATTAATATTTATTCTCTTTAGAGGGGCGGAGCTAAGATGGCGGAGTGAAAACTTGACTCTGTGCATCTCCTCCGACGTTCTCTCAAATCAACAATAAAATAAGCCTCTGAACTGATCTTCAAGTCAACGAATTCAGAAATACTTGGATACTACTTGCTGATACCTCTGAAGAACTTCACATCAGGTTTGTCTATCTCGGACAGAGGGATAAAGAGTGGTGTAGGCCAGAAGTGAGGGTGGGACTCAGCTCAGCTCATTGTGGCAAAAACGCCAAACTCCAAACACCTGGAGTTTATCTGAGGCACTCCGGACACTCTGCCTGGATTGGGGGCAGGTGTACTGGCAGACTTGCCTTGTTTAAGGAGTAATTCTGACTTAGTCTTAGCCCCCACTAGGCCCCACAGGCCCAGCACCTTAATTTAATTCACCAAATTGCCCCAGGGCAAAGAGCTTTAGCCGAGGTTTTTACAAACCTTAAAGAGATATACACGATGTCTAAAAAACAAATGAAGAAGCAAAAGAGAGCTCTCACCATAGACAGCTTTTATCGAGACAGAGAAGGGCTGACCCCAGATTCTGAGGTTCCTTTAGACAAAACTTCAGAGGATGTTATTAAGGACAATCACTGGTCCCCTTTTCAAAAGGCCTTTCTGGAAGATTGCATACAGAATCTCAAAAGAGAGCTGGAGGATAAATGGGAAAATAAATTGAAGTCAGCGCAAGAAGCCCTCCAAAAGAGATAGGATAAAGACACCAATTTATTGAAAAATAAAATTAGTGAAGTGGAAAAAGAGTGCAATGAACAAATTGGCCAGTTACAAAAGGAGCTTAAAAAGGTAACTGAAGAAAACATTTTAAAAATAAGTATTGAACAAATGCAAGTGAATGAATTAATAAGACTTCAAGAATCAGTCAAACAAAAACAAAAAAATGAAAAATTAGAAGAAAATATGAAATATCGCCTAGGAAAAACAACTGACTTGGAAAATAGATCTAGGAGAGACAATCTAAGGATTATTGGACTTCCTGAAAGTCATGATGAAAAAAAGAATCTAAACACTATCTAAAACTGCCCTGAGATTGTAGAATCAGAAGGCAAAATCACCATTGAAAGAATTCACCGATCACCTCCTGAAAGAGACCCAAAAATTAAAATCCCAAGGAATATTGTGGCTAAATTTCAGGACTATAGCACCAAGGAAAAGATTCTGCTAGCAGCTAGAAAGAAACAATTCAAATACCAAGGATCAATAATTAGAATCACACATGATCTGTCAGCCTCCACATTGAAGGATCGAAGGGCCTGGAACCAGATATTCCCAAAGGCAAAGGAACTTGGATTACAGCCAAGAATAACCTATCCAGCTAGAATGATCATTATCCTCCAGGGAAGAAGAT
>JAJPUD010019955.1:4765-25588 GCA_023553655.1 Myrmecobius fasciatus
GAAAGGTAATATAATACATGCTAAATATGATAAATTATATGACAAATCCAATATATGTATGCATATCTATAGTTAACTTACTGCACAAGAAATATCAGATCTAGAAAGAGAGAAGAAAAAAAAACCTAAGAAGGAAAACAAAATGCATCAAAATATTCAGAGAAAGCGTTAAAATGCTATGTTGCGGTCCACACTCAGTTCCCACAGGCCTCTCTCTGCATGTATATGACTATATTCATCGCTGAACAATAGGAACTGGTTTGAATCACCTCATTGTTGAAGAGAACCATGTCCATCAGAATTGATCATTGTATAGTCTTGTTGCTGTGTATAATGTTTTCCTGGTTCTGCTGATTTTACTCAGCATCAGTTCATGCAAGTCTCTCCAGGCCTCTCTGAAATCATCCTGCTGGTCGTTTCTTGCAGAACAATAATATTCCATAACATTCATATACCATAACTTATTCAGCCATTCTCCAATTGATGGGCATCTTTTCAATTTCCAGTTTCTTGCCACTATAAAAAGGGTTGCCACAAACATTCTTGCACATGTGGGTCCCTTTCCCTCCTTTAAGATCTCTTTTGGATATAGGCCCAGTAGAAACACTGCTGGGTCAAAGGGTATGCACAGATTGATAACTTTTTGAGCATAGTTCCAAATTGCTCTCCAGAATGTTTGGATCCATTCACATTTCCACCAACAATGCATCAGTGTCCCAGTTTTCCCACATCCCCTCCAACATTTATCATTATCATTTCCTGTCATTTTAGCCAATCTGATAGGTGTGTAGTGGTATCTCAGAGTTGTCTTAATTTGCATTTCTTTGATCAATAGTGATTTGGAGCACCTTTTCATGTGACTAGCAATAGATGAAACTCACTTTCATCAGAATTGTTTCAAAGAGACTTGAAATGGTTATAGAAATCTATCTTACCCTTCCAGAAAATAGAAAAGGAGAAGATATGAGAAGGGATGAGGGTGACAGAAGAAAGAGCATATTGGGGGAGGGCTAGTCAATAGTAAAACACTCTTGGTCTATGGTGTTTCAGTAGTAAATAATCTCTTCATAGTGGTATTTCTTATGTAAGAATTTTTCACAAAATTATATGTTGGTCAATTCTGATGGACTTATTTCAACAGCGAGATGATTTAGACCAGTTGCAATGGTCCTGCCATGGAGAGAGCCATCTGCCCCCAGAGAGAGGACTGTGGGGACTGTGTGTAGATCACAACATAGTGTTTTCACTTTTTGCCATTGTTTGCTTGCATTTTGCTTTCTTTCTCATTTTTTTTCCTTTTTCATCTGATTTTTCTTGTGCAGCATGATAATTGTGGAAATACACACACACAAACATATGTGTATATATATATATATATATATATATATATATATATATATATAAGAATTGCATATGTTTAATATATATTAGATTCCTTACCACCTAGGGGAGGTGTGGGGAGAAAGGGGAAAAAATGAAACACAAGGTTTTGGAGGGGTGAATATCTAAAACTATGTATGCATATGTTTTAAAAATAGGAAGCTTTTTAAAAAGAATATTTCAAATTTTTCTTTATTATACAATGTCCAACATTTTCACTCAGATTTATTTTTTCTTTGTATTTAAAGAGATTTTTTTTGGTTACTTGCAGAACTTCTTCTAAATTGAGTTTTTAAATTTAGCTATTATGCTTATTATAATTTGTAGTCCTGAACTCTTTTGTTGAGGTGATCTATATATTATTTCAATTTGATTTCATATACTATGTTACATTGTGATAGGTAGGGTTTTGTTGCAGGTTTTGTTTTGGTTTGGTTGTTTTCTTCTTGCATTTGTCTGGAGCTCTGTGATACTTGTATAATCATCCTTTCTTTAAAAATTAATATGTTTTACTTGCATAGTGAGTATGTTTTCTTTTAATATTATTGAGTTTTTGCTTTTCTTCTATATATTCCTTCATTTCAGTGTTTTTGTAGTCTTAAACCTCTATGGCACATTGTTTGAGTATTGATGGCTTAGAATGAGTGTAAATAGTATTTTTTTTCTTTTTTCACCAAAAACTGATAGTTTTCTGGCCATATTGATATTTTTTGAATGGTAAATTGGGCCATCCTTTGTCGCAATTCTTATCTAGTGCTTTGTCATTGAATATGCCTGGCTCAGACAAATGAATACCAGGGGGAAAACTTTAAAGACTAAAGTCATCCATTGTATACTGAATCATTCCAATACATCTTGACTTTTGTCTTGCCAATGTATTTTAATGATTTTGGAGAAGATAGCAAGGGTGATAGCTTTGTACAGCTCTGCCTCACTGAAATCTAATTCATGCAAAAGTCAAAACATCATAATCATAATGTCATTAACCTTCTCTGAAAGTGAAGGACAAACAACAACCATAGCTCCAATCTATTATTCATTCTCTCCTTTGTTTCTTCAATGAAACTTGTCACTAGAGATTCAAGTGTTTTGTTTGTTTCTTTGGGTTTTTATTTTATTTTGTTTTTGCATTTTATCCACCATTTTTTCCTGTCTATATTTAAAATTTATTTCACTTTTACTTTTGCTTTTCTGAGATAATAATTACTGCTTCCTGGCTTTTTATGTCAGAAGCATAATAGATTCTTCTCCAGTACCTTATTTTAAGTCTTCAGTGTCTCTCTGTTTGAAATAGATTAGTGTATTCAAGTTTCTAATCTATTCTGCAATTTGCTCCTATTTTTTGGGTGAATTCATTCCATTCACATGTATAGCTATAATTACTAATTATGTATTTTCCTATTTTTTGTTTTCTTTTATTTATGTTTTCTCTCTCTTTTTTCCTGCATCCCCTCTAAAGTCTGTTTTGTCTCTCATCCTTTTTATTTTTTATCTGCTCTCTATTTTATTTTTTCCCTTTCTTTTATCCCCTTTCTCTTCTGCTTTCCCATTGGATGAAAGAGATTTTCATGACCAGCAGAATTAGATCCCCAGAAACTACTATCCAGTTGCCTAACAAATGGTGCCTAAAATGGGGCACAGAAACACAACGAACAAAAAAGCCCCAGAGTTTGAGAGCTATTTGTGAGTAGGATTCTCCCAGGAGAGTTCTTTTGGTAACCCCAAGGGAAGGAAAGGGAGAAGAGACTTGGTAAAACTTTTTCAGTCAGGGTAATTAAAATGGACTAATACATCAAAGGGCAGAGCCAAGAGACTGATGAGGGACTTATGAAAAATACCTGCTCTGATTACTATCCTACTTCTTTATTTGTCAGAAAGTTTGCCACCATGACATCTCACAAGATTCAACAACTGCTATAGCATCTTACCCTGCAACCATCCAGAGGACTAAGACAGAAAAGACTTTGATAGTGTTGTTTGCATTCCTTAGCATGCAGACTCAGATAAAAGCCAACACACAAACTTACTGGCCATGCTGTTGGGGAAAAATAACTGCATTCCCATAAAACAAAAAAGGGGGGAATTGTTAAAGACCATGTCTAAGTGTGAAGGGGCAGGTCAATTCTCCTAAAGCTCCCACAGCTGTGAATCATAACACAGTTGAAGGAATTGCAAATCAGTCTTTACTGATGCAGATGTTGCTTGGGAATTGGGAATAAAATAAATTGGAGGCAAGAGGGAAGAGGAGAGAGGTCAGAGAATGCAACTGCCTCTCAGTCTCCTTGTATCATTATCTTCTTCTCACATGAAGGAGTCTATTCTGTTGGTCAGAATTAGATCCCCAGCAGCCACTAGCTGATGGTTCTTATAACATTCTTTTTAATTCTTATTTTATTGTGTGGTTTTAGGATATCAAGGCAATTTCCCTTGATGATTTCTTGAACATGGTGTATAAGCTTCTTTCTGATCATTTTTCTCAGGTAGTCCAATTATTCTTAAATTGTCACTTCTCAATCTATTTTCCATGTCAGTGTTCTTCTCTCCCCCACTCCCTGCAATGAGATACTTTACATTTTCTTCTATTTTCTTCTCTTTTGACTTAAAATTTTTTTGTTCCTTAGTATTATATTAAGTCATTAGTTTTAATTTGCCCGATTTTATTTTTTAAGAATTATTTTCTTCAATGAACTTCAATTGGGCCAATTCTATTTCTCCAGATCTTTTCTTTGGTATTTTAAAAATCTATTTTACCAAGCCATTGATTTTCTTTTCCTTGAATTTCATTTCTTTGCCTATTGTTTTTCTCTACCACTCTTATTTGATTTTAAAAATTTCTATCTTCCAGGAATTCTTATTGAAACTATAAAGTTGAAATTCAGTATTCAGTTGTCATTTTTTTGGAGGCTTTTTTCCACTTAACTATTTTTCTTCTTATTTACCAAAATAGTTTTTTTTTGGTGATCAGATTCTTTTTTTGTTTGTTTGCTCATTTCCCCCACACTATTTTTTGATTTGGAACTTTATGATGTTTAAGTGTTCTTTGTGTGGTAGTGGGGAGTAGGAGGGGCTCTGTCACAGATCTGAATATTTTTTATTGCCATTTTTAGAGCTATCTCTGTGGGGCTGGAACTTATTGGTTGCTCTTAAATAATGTTTTCTAAGAAGAGAAAACCAAGAGTCTATACACTGGTCCTTATCCAGGAAAAGCCCATGATCCTTTGGGATTGCATAAATACTGTGTCTTAGAGACCTTTTTTTCCCCTTAGGAACCAGAAATGTTACATGTTTCTCATGGTCCTTAATCCCTTGAGCCAAAAGTGTTACCATCCTTCAGAGTTTCCTGCTTGAACAAAAGTGTTGCCTTTTAGGTTTCCACAAATTTCTGATCACATTTCTCTTTCAGGAAATGGTCATAGAGGATAAAAAGCTGGACATAGAATCAGGAATACATATATTTCATTTTTTTTAAATTTTGCTTATGAGCTTTATAATCTTGGGCAAAGCACTTGATCTCATTGCTCTTGTATTTATTCATATGGAAAATGAAGGATTATGATTCAATGACTGCTTATAAATTTTTTTTAGTTCTAAATGTGTGATCCAAAACTTTTCAATAATTATTTAGATTTTTACAAAAATAACTTTTTTGTTTTATTTGTAATTTCTTTATACTTTTTCTTTTACATTTTATCTCTTTCTTCTAATTTTGAAGATTTCTCTTTTTTTGTTTATTTGAGATTTCTTTATTAATTTCTTAGTCTATTCTTGTAAACTGCAAAATCAGTTTATTAATTCTCTCTCTCTTCTTGTTGTTGCTGATGTGTGTTTTGAAAGGCATTTTTTTCTGTTGAAGACATAATTTTGGAACATTGAATTATTATTTTCATTCTCTTTCATAAAGCTATTTTTTCTAAGATTTATTCTTTAACCTACTACACAGTAAGGATATGATTATTATGCTTCACTTTAGGTCTGTATTTTAAATATATTCCTTGTAAGAATTAATCATTTTCTTATGTGAAACAAAGGATATGTCCTATGAATTTTTCATTTCTCCTTTTATTCTTGATATCTAAGCATATGGTCTTATTTTAAAATTACTTTATACTTGGAAAATTGTATATTCATTATAATAAAATGCCATAAGTATTTTAGAGCTAATTTCCATGACCATTTATTTAGTTCTATGTTTTCCTTTTTATTTGTTTCCATTAAATTTATCCTGCTCTGAGAAAGATGCAACTTTGTATAATTATTGCCTTAAACTCTTTTTGCAATTTAGTTAACTTTTCCTTCATGACTTCAGATTGCTAGGCCATTTAATAACAGACCAGCAATATCTTAAGAATAGGATGGGATGAATAGTTAGTTAGTGAGGGTTTTAAGGGAGGGTTGAAGGAATATTTCCTAAATCTTCCAAGCTCTGGGCTCAGACATGTGCTGGATTTGGTTTGGTAGAATACCTTCCTCTAAAAAGAAGAGTCAAGTTCATTGACATTTTCTCTCTCTTTTTTTTATTCTTCATCAAAATTGTAGGTTAAATCACTTTATAAAAGCTTTGATTTAGTTAAGTTATAGAGTCTACACAATAGTAGAAAGATATTCAATGTACAATGCAAATCAGGTACAGAGTAGTTATTTATTTCCATTATACAAAAACATATAATTGATTAAAACACAAGGCAAATAAATGCACATCAACAGATTTAAAGAATAATCTATAATTTGTATTATATTGCTCAAAATTTTTTTATTTATAACATGAAATAATTAATAGGGTTACTGAATGGTCACTTCACTATACTTTAAGTTCTGCTCTTTCAGAATAACTTTATTAAAGTCCATATCTTCTGGCAAATAAAATCAACGCTTAGTCTAATCTTCAAGGATTAATAATTTGCAGAATACTCATGCTGCTTTCTTAGCTTCAATTGAGGAATCCAGGAATTACTGAACTCTTGAGATGAAAACATTCATATCAGAATTGCTATTTGGTCATTTAATATATATGTATAGAGAAAAAAACGTCAAGCAGCAGACATAGCCAGGGGCCTAACTGTCTAGGCCCAGACTAACCTAGGCAGCACATATGCCTTCCATCATGGGAAGTCACCTGTAGTAGCTTCTTTGAGAGAGACAAGTCCCTTTTCCCGAAAGGGAAAAACCTGTGAGATCTTTTATGAAAGAACTATATTCTGACAGTTATGAATATAGCACATTCCATAGGGTGCAGTGAATTCTTTTATGGTATAAAGAGTGGGCCATTGTTTCTTGCTTGGTGGCCAATCAATTCAACCTCTTCCTCCTCTTACTGTCATCATAGGGAGGGACCAAGGGATTTCTGTGTCATATTAAGGCTTTTCGATGCTGAGCACATGTGTTCCCAGAAGTTCCAAGAATAGCTCACCTCGTCTCTTTGTGTATTATTCCATGGGATGCATTCTAACTAAGGAAGATCAGGTACTTGTGTGTGAGAGAGTGTGTGTGTGTCTGTGTGTTGGGGAGGCAGATTGCTGATTACTCACCAGTACAGATACCATTTCATTTTTTATAGCAACTTAAAGCATTTTGTAATTTCTTTGTCTTGAGATATATATATATATATACATATATATATTACATTATATACATATATACATACACACATATATACATAATAAAATAAGTAATATGTGTGTGAATGTGAGTGTATATGAAGAGATAGATCTGTAACTTTTTTGAATCACACTATTCATAGAAAGTTTTATTCTGGATTCTCATTTTTCATTTTTTAGGAGTCTTTAGTTTGAGATGTGTTTCTTATATTAACAACTAAGTGAGTTTTGTTCACTTTTTCTTTTTTTAACTTTCCATATTCATTTTTTATCTTAATTTAATTAGACTGTTAAATCCATTAGCATTTAAATTTATGATTGTTGTATTTGGTCCAGTCTCCAATTTACTTTTGGTTTTGTATTATTTTTTTAAAATCTCCTTTTGAATCATCACTTTTCCCCTCTGATATATTCCTCCTCCCAATGGGAACATATTTTAATGAAACACTTTGTTTTCCCCATCAATACCTTCATTTTTATACTTTCATTCTAGTCTCTCCCTTCCATCAACCCCAATGTTTTACTTTCACTGAACCTGAATTGGTCAGTTTCTTCCTGTTCAGTCAAGACAACGTCATAACTACAGTTAGAATTTTTTTTAAATTATTATTTCCATAGAGTATGGTAGCTTGATTGGATCTGATGAGATGATTCAATGGATGTCACTTACCTTGTTTTATCCTGAAAATATATATTCTATATATCATTCCATTACACAGAACTCTACTTATTTTATCTTCAGAGTAAGTAAATTTCTTGGAGTTATAGTTTCCATATCTATAAATTGCTGAATTTAACTAGATCTCTTCTATAATCCCTTATAGTTCTAAACCTATGATCATGTTTACTCTATCACTCTATATTGGCTCCCAATAAAGGATATAGAAGTCAATTTTCCAAATAATACGGTTTTATACCATGCTCATATGTGTGTATGTATGTATATATATATGTATATGTATACATATATATATACATATATATAAAATCAGGGCTTGCATTTGTTGATGCACCTTTCTGTGTATCAAGCACCATAATAGCCTCAAAGGATATAAAGACCAAAATTATTTCTTGACATCAATGTATTTTATAATTTAAAGCAAACATTAATAAAGGCATATTTTATACCCAAGGTAACCTGCCAAAGAAAAGTAAAAAGTTGAGACAATTCATTTAACATTTCTAAATACCCATATACCATTCAAGAAGGGTTTTGGAAGTGAAAAATAGGCATTAAAGAGTTTAGGATTTATTGATTAGCTGCCTACACTACAAGGAATATTGGTAAAATTACAGATCACACAAATTATAGCCATAAAGTATTTCAAGAACATTTGGTCTAACTTGGTTAATTTCCAGATGAGGAAATTTCGTCTTGAAGAGAAATGACTTATATGGCTACATAAATAGCAAATAGCAGAACTAACTTTTAATTCTAAATCCAGTGCTTCTTCTTCCTTATTGCATTAAAAAAGTATTGTGATAATGTTTAAAGTCACCAAGTTGCAGAAATGGCTTATGCCATTTGTATATGAATGTTTATTTTTTTTATTTACAGACTTTGGGCTTCTGGAAGGCAAGGGATTTATTCATTTTATCCTCTCTCTGGACACTTCCCCTAACATCTTTACTGGACACTAATCTTAAAATAGGCTCAAAAATGTTGATCAACCCAATTGACTAAGAATCATGGGCCTCAATAAGCCAGGCCATGTTATCCACCTATATTAATAAATTTATTAATGTCTTTTTCATTGAGAGAAATAATTACCAATATATGACCTTCAGTCTCTTTAGATGATTTACCACCAGAGTAGACTAGAAGGAATGTTACAATTGTCTTCTGACTTCCTTTTTCCCAAAATGCATCTCTCTGAATGTCCCTGATTTTTTTTCCTTCACTAACTTTTCTGAAACAAGTAATTTTGGTTTAGAGAAACAGTATGTGTTTTGTGCAGGGTGCAATGAGGACAGGATGAAGAAAAGAGTATGTTGGGAAGGGTAGTACTATTGTAGTAAATAAAACAAGGTAACTCTATTGTGTTATTGTAACCAAGCTACAACTTTACAAAAAACTCACTTTGTGCCTTTAAATGCAGTACAATAAATCAGATTTCAGGTACCTCTCTGGGTCAGCTTCTACCCTTGGAGAAAGTGAGATAAAGTAAAAACTTGAAGATAAAAACAGTTATTGAAAATAGTTCTCTCTCCAAACCTCCCAAGAGCTTTTGAGCTTGGAGGCCCTTTTAAGGTTGCTTTGTATGCATTTTAAAAGCCTTTTTTATATAGCATTTCTTTTCTTTCCCAGAGCATCTCCCAGTATAAGTGCTGATCATTTCTCCTTTTTGGGTTTGCCTTTTGCTGCTCAGAAAGCAGCAAATAGAGCAGTCTGAGGCCTGACTTCCCTGTGCTGTAGACCCTGCCATTCAAATTTCAGAGGGAAATGGGTTTAACAAGATTCAATCCAAACAAAACCAACTCCTATTCAGCTCTCACTTATCTTACCCAGGCTGTCTTTAGCATCCCAATAATTCAACTCTGTCAAATGACTAAAAAAAATTAAAAATCCCAACTCATCCAGCTAGTTATTTCCCATCAAATAAAGAAAACATTTGCCTGATTGCACTTTTTATTATGTAACTTGTTCAATTCAATACAACAAACATGCATCAAGCACTTTCTATATGTAAAGCCCCATGCCCAGCAATGGAATAAGAAGTGAAATATGACACAGGCCCTATAGACATAAATCACATTTTACTGAGGAATATGTCATGTACATATATAACTATGTTATACAGAAAAATATGCTATGATGTAGAGGTCTAGTTATATGATTATGAGAAATTAAAGAGGAAGGTACCCTTTTCATAAGGTGAGGAGGAGGGAATTAAAGGAAGACATTATGGAGGAAGTGGCATTTGAATGGAACTTTGAAGGGAAAGAAAAAGATCCATAAAAAAGAGGTAAAGAAATCCATTACAGAAACATGTACCTCCAGGAGAAAAGGCAGGAAATATAAATCTATAATTCCAGATGGAGACTAGTAAGTTAGCTTGAACATAAAGCATTTGAAGGGAAGTGGAATGGAAGAAAACAGAAAACCTAAGCGGGACTCCAATTGTAGAGTGTTTTGAATAGCACAACCAAGAATCTTTTTCTTATACCAACGAGATACTAAATATTTTAAAATAATCACATGATCAGGGAAGCATTGAGAAAATAACTTGATCAGCTTTAAGAAGGGTGGATTGGAAAGCAGGTAGAGGGTTATTACAATAATTTAGGTGAAAGAGAGCTAAACTCATTGTAAATGGGCATGGAAAGTAAGAAATGAATTTTATTGATGTTACAATGATAAAATCAGTGAAAGTGTGTGACTGATATAAAAGAACTAGAAGAGTAAAAGATTATATTAGAGTTATGAGCTTGAGTAACTAAGAAAAGAGCCATGTCATTAATAGAAATTAGAACTTCTAAGAGGAATGGCAGTTCTTTGGGGAAAGACAATAAATAAATTTTAGGACAGATTTATTTTGAGATTCTAAAAGGACATAAACAGGGATGTATGCAGACATTTGAAAATATTCATCTGAAGATTTGACACAGAGAAATAGAGTTAGAAAAAATGTACACAGAATGTAGCCTGGTTCAATTTAGAGTTGGTTTCGGAGTCCAAATCTCAGTTCAGATCTTGAACTAGATGACTCTTGAAGCCGCTTTAAATCAGGTTCAACTGAGAAAGAGTTGGTTTTGGAGTCCAAATCTCAGTTCAGATCTTGAACTAGATGACTCTTGAAACCCCTTTAAATCAGGAATCTATATGGAATAGGATTTGCACATGCTCCAAACTCTTATTACATATGATTGAATCTGTAAGCTACAAGGTAACAATAAGAGTAAATGGAGTCACAATAAAAGAAGATATAAAAAAGGAGTAGAATTTGAAAGCAAAGTTAGTATTTCATGCATCTATTTTCCCTCCCCTTGTGCATTTGGTAGATACTTAAGATTTAGTAAATGAATTATTAGGGGAAAATAAATGATTAGAAAACTAAAACAACCCAATTTTTGAACCATTCTTCTTTTCCTTAATGAATTTAATAGGCATTTGCTTTTATATCTACCTACTTCAGTAGTGTGTTTCCTTTACCAAAATTATTTTTACATTTCTTCTCTTCAGGAAGCTCAGATTTTATGTTTAGTTTATTTTTTGGCTATATTTTAAGTTCAAAACTGACATTTTCCCTTCTTCCTTTTTTCCTACCCCTAATGAAAAAAGTCATAATTTGATACAAATCTATAAATATCTATAAAGCTATACTATATGTACTTCTATTTATCAGTTCTATCTCTGGAGGTAAATAGCATCTTCCTTCTTAGGTCCTTTATAGCTGACTTTAGTATTTACAATATTCAAAATAATTTGGTTGTTCAAAATTATTCTTCAAAAAATATTGCTGTTTTCTTGGTATACAATGTTTTCTTGATTTTGTTCACTTTACTTTTTCATTATTTCTTGCAAGTCTTTTCATGTTTTTTTTCTAAAATCAATTAACTTATCATTTCATATAGCACAGTCATATTTGATCAGAGCAGAGAGAATTTTAAAATGACAAGATTTCTGCAATGAGCAGTTTCCTGAAAAATTATAGAAATGTTTTGCAATCCCAAAAGCACTTTATAGATTTGAATTAATATAGGAAGCAGGTTTGGAACCACTAAATCCCCTACAAAGTCACCATCCTTTGGGTATTGACACAAATTATGTCCAGAATCTCATATCAAACATGTTCCAAGCCTTTTAGTAGGACTGAGGTGGGTCTGTTTTTGTTGTCTTTGCCTCAAAAAGCAAGTTTCCAGGGAGGAAAAGCCTTCCTAACTCAACCTTCCATTACTTCAAATTGGTGCTGCTAACTTTAACAAATGATGCATAAAAATTCATCATCTATCCATGTGTCAGGTGTCTGTCAATATCACCTAACCTAAACATTCCTGAGAGCCAAGATGGAAGCAAATTCCTCTTTTGGTAAAATAGTTATTAATAAACCCAAACCTTAAAACAAAAATCAGGTACACTAATACTAATAGGATATGGATAAGGATTATACCTGTGATTTCACTGTTATAGGGAACTCTGAGAATATCAAACTCCTTCTACAAATGAAGCCCTATGCCTTCTCTCCAACAGAGTCCCAGAATGTTATCTAATGCCCTTAGTAAGATAAATGATTTGCTCAGGGTTATACATTCATTATGTGTCTGAAATTGAGCTTCAAGTCAGATTTTCTTGGTGATGATTCAGGCTCTCTATTTACCATTCCACTATAATGCTTACTAACAATAAAGAAATGTTTTGCAATGTGACTAATATGACAACATTTTGTAAGATAATACATATAATGGCGATAATATTTTTGCCTTCTCAATAGGCAGAGGAATGGTGGATAGAGGGAGAAAACTTGCAACTAAAATATTTTTAAAAATCCAGAATTTTATTTTTATATTACTTTAAAGATTGCAATATATTGTTTATTTATGATTTCATTTGGGTTTCAAAACTTTGTGAAGTAGATCAAAGATTTTAGGTGAATTATAGTCACATATATAGTCATATTTGGACTCATGTCTTCTAAAATCCATGTATATTACTCTTTTCATCTTCTATAATGTACTACCTCTCAAAGGAAAGACTTTTAATGGGCTTTCATTAAAAGCCTATTTCTTTTTATTTATTCAGAGTTCTAACATGCAAAAATATCTGGTTACTTACCTTTTAACAAATTATTATAGGGCCAGCTAAGTGGTGCAGTGGATAGAGCACCAGCCTTGAAGTCAGGAGGACCTGAGTTCAAATCTGGTTTCAGACACTTAACATTCCCTAGTTGTGTGACCCTGGGCAAGTCACTTAACTTCAATTGCCTCAGCAAAAGGCAAAAAAAATTATTATTATTAGCAGAAGCAGTATTCATTGTGTGCCAGGCACTGTGCTAAGTATTTTATATAAAGGCAGAGGGACTGCTTTAGCTAGACATCCTGAAATAGTGAAAAATGAAAGGTGAAAACTGATAATGTAATTTAAAGTAAAAAGTTCAAAAACATGATCAAAATAAAACAGATATTTAATGTGTGGGACCATTTAATGTGAAGGCAAATAGTACTCTGCATCACAATAGTATTTTATATTATAATATAAATCATAATACAGATGATTTCCATATTAATAGCTCTGAAAAATAAAGAAAAAGTTTAATTGTATAGAAAACACTCTAAAAAGACAGAGGAATGTGTAATATAACTGTTTTTAATTATCTCTATCCAATATGGCGAAAGTGTTAAACTCAGCTTTCTGTCAAACAGAGATTTCTAGAACTCATTTCTTGAACATCTAAGATAATTGTTGACTTCCTAGAATACTAACCAAAAAGTTGGGGAATGATAAGATGGATAAACAAACATCTAGGGCTTATTCATCACTACTTCTAATTGCTTTTGCTTATTTTAAGCATCACAAAATTGGTTATGAAAGATCTCTACATAGGACTCTGCATAGGTATCTGAAACAAGCATGTTACAGTGTGATTTATTTATATCTCATAAGTCCTACCTTCTTTCTTGCTCCATCCCCTTGATCTTACATATCTCTTAAAAGAACATTTATCTTATGTTGCTATTCTTTTCTTCTTTCCTATCAGTCTAGCAAGTTTTTTTTTTTTCAGATTCCTTTCATTCTGCATTATTTATTTGGAGTTCTTTTGCCTCCATTTTATCCTCCTCTTGCTCTTTCTATGAACCTCAAGTGTAGAAGCCATCCATTTCCTGTGTTTGCTTTATTTTTGTTTGTTTTTAATTCTTCCCTCCTTAAAACTAGAACTTAAAAAAAAAAGATACTTGGTGCATAACCTCTTTAGCAAATGAAAATGCTCCCAAAGTTTCAGAAGAACCTGGGAATTAGAGCTTTCATTTGTCCTTGTAGCTATTTCTGGACTGATCTTTCAATTCGTGTTCAGTGACCCCTACAGTTCTAAATGAAAGAAATCATTTCCCCCCCTTTTTTCAGTTTTTCATACTTTTCACTATTTTTTTCCCTTAGGAGTAACTTTAATTGAAAACTTTTCAGATTCAGGCCTCATCTATAAGTAGACACATTGCAAAATCCTTTTTCTCTAAGGAATTGAGAGTGAGGGGTTGATGACTTGTTAAGCAGTTGAAGGAACCAGTGGTGTTCTTCAGAAATATGAGTAGAAAGGTAAGGCTGGGAATGAAAGCAAAATCTCTGATAAGCAGTTTCAAGATGGTAGAAAGCAATCATAGGGTGAAGCAACATGGCAAAGTCAGTCTGTGGAATCCTCATTCTCCTTTCAATACTAAAATAAGTAATTACTGCATGTACTGTATTAGGCACTGAGGAAAAAAGATAATTCAGGTAGGCCTGCAACTATAGCCTGAGCTATTCCTCAAATTTATCTCCCTACCTTTTCCTCTCAATGAAACTTACCTGTTCTAAATCCCATTTTCTAAAGAGTATCAATATTCCAAAATGCGAAAGTAACTAATCCAGATATTGTTATCCTATTTCCTGGATTATTTCAATAGTTTCTAAATTGGTCTTCCCACCTTCCCTACCTTCTCCCATCCTCACTAGTCAATATCTTCCTTCTAATCTATCTTCCATACAGTCCCTAAATTGACATTTTTAAAGATCAGTTTTGACTATGTCAGTCCCCTACTTAGGAAGCTTTAATGATTCCCCTTTCCCTCCAGGATAAAATGCAAGTTACTCTGGCTTTTAAAACTCTAGATAATCCAGTACCAAATTATCTTTCCAGAATAAACAGAAAGAAGACAGACAGATAGACAGACAGATAGATAGATAGATAAATAGATAGATAGATAGATAGATAGATAGATAGATAGATAGATAGATAGATAGATAGATAGGAAAAACAAACTGGTAAGATAAATATATGTACATATAATTTTCCATATACACTGAGAGACACATATAAATTCATTCTATGACCTGAGCATGCAGGACTGCTTGCAATTACAATTATATAGCTTAGCATTTCACAATTCCCTGATTTTCACTCCTTCTTCCTATAACTCTCTTTATCCTCTGCTTTTTGGGCCTCCTAAATTAAGGCTCAGCTCAAGTGCTAGCTTCTTAAAGAGGTCTCTCCTAATTCCCACAGGTTAGAACTTCCTAAATCACTATGTATTGGGTTTTTTGTTTGTTTGTTTGTTTATTTGTTTTGTTTTGTTTTTGTTTTTGTTTTGATTTGTTTTCTATTTGTCCTCTTAGCAAGACTTAGACGGGCTGCTTTTTATGAGAGTCCAATTTACTAAAATATGCATGTGTTTTATTTCTTCCCAATGGGAGAAGAGAAAGCTCCTCACAGGAACAGAATTAAAGAGCAGAGTTTTCAGGTCTAGTAAAAGTCTTATTTGTTTGTTTGTTTTTAAATCTCTCTGTACAGGGATAGTAGAGATAGATAAATAGGTAGTTCATTGACAGCCTCCAAGGGTGGCAGCAGTGAAGGCAGAGGCATTAACAGCAGATTGGCTACTGTTAGAAAGTTTCTGAGTCTTGTAGAAACTTGAATCTTTTATTTTCCTTAACTTGTTTTATAAAGAATATTCTAATAAGAATGAAGGAGATAGATTTCTTGGAGAAAGCACTTGAACAATGATGTCTACTCCATTTTCTCTTTCTCTTGTTTCATTGTCTTCTTCTATGATCAAAATTATTACTTTAGAGGGTTCCTTCACAATTTAAAAGTTTTTATTTTTTATATTTTATTTTAATTTATATTTTACCAGTAATTTATATTTTAGCAATGGTCAATAAAGATACTATCACTTAAAATTTAACAAGATTAGGCTTTTTAGTGTTGTTTTTTGTTTGTTTGTTTGTTTTGCTTTAAATAGTGTGAGAATGGAAAGGGAAACTTTTGAATAATTGGTAATTGTAAATTTAAGTGGTTGGAAGATCAGTTCTCCAAGCTAGACATTCACAATTTGCTTCAGAGCTTAGAACATTTTGTAAATTTAATTGTAATTACTACTTATGTTTTGTTGTGACTGGTTCTTGTGCTGGATTTTGCTTTTCTTATTTGTTTTGTTTCTGTTTAGCTTTTTAGAGAAAGGAAGATGCATGAACTTGAATGCTATCTCTGGAGTAATTATATATCTACAATAGATAATCTCTTCACCAAATACACAAGTTACTTGGTCTCCAGAGATTTTGGTTTTCTTTTACTCACTGAATTACAAAAAGAGGGAAAGTAGATTAACTAACTAATAGAAGTCAAGGAATTTATCATTTATGTAACTTTATCACCAGTGCCTAGCATAGTGCCCGGAATAAAATAAGCACTAAATAAATATTTGATTGACTGAGTTAGAGTAATCCACTGTTGCAGGAAGATTTTATGAAATAAGTTTAATTTTGGGACTTTGAGGGAGTACTCAAGCTGCTGATTAAAAAAGTTTTTAATAGGACAATGAGACAATATTCTTCAAAAGAGTAGATAGATGGCTATCTACATCATCTATATTAGGAACAGTTTTTCAAAAGAGGGATTTCGTTTTAATCTTAAATCACAAGTATATTTTTTGGCAGGCAGGGAGAGAGGATGAAAGATGGGTAAAAAAATATATCTACTACAAAGAGTAGGACATAATCTGTGAGTCATGTGTGGAACATTTTGACTAGATCATATAATTCAGGAAAATAGCTTGTAAAAAGTAAACCTGGATATTAAATCTGCCCCATACTATAAAGAAAAATTTCCTCAAAATAAAATTATAGATTAATATCAAATTTGTGGAACTCCTTTAGGTCTTCTGTTACTATTTTTTTGCTTCTTTCAGAAAAGTTTTGTTTTAAATATAATCACTTTTGGGTTGTTTTTTTTTTTCTTGGACAGAATTCCATAATATGATTTATGGTCTCTGTAAAGTATGTCTAGTGGGAAGAACATTCTGTTTCAAGGAAATAGGGAACAACTGATGGTTGTGTAACAAAGAAATGATATGACCAAATTGGTGTTTGTAAAATCCAATTCTTCTGTAGCATGCAATATGAGCTGGAAGAGGGAGAAAGTAGAAGTTGGGAGATCACTTGGGAGCCTACTGTAACAAACCATATAGGAAATGATGAAAATCAGAACTAGTTTGCTGAAGGTTGAAATAAGAAGAGAAAAAAAAATGATTATGTAAAGCATTGTAAAAGGAGAGTTGACAGGAGTAATTGCAAATGACAGCCTAATTGTAATGGAGGAGAAGAGTAAAATAAAAATTTCACCTACTTCATAATTTTTCCAAAGGTCTATTACTTACTACCACCCTGTATGCTTTTTTTTAGAAATGCCTCAAATAATTGAATTAGTCACAAAGTGTAATATAGTTACTAGTCTTTCTTTCACATGGGAAAGAACCCCCAACATAGCAAATGGTGGTCTTTAACAAATACTTTTTAACAGGCATGACCTGTTGAAAGCATCTGTTACATTCCATATGATAGCTAAAAACACCTGCCTTCCAAATGGATCAACCCAACCTCGCTTTGATTTTTTCCTCTCCCAACTAGCATTTCTCTATTCAAAATGTCTATCCTACTTTCATTCTAAATAGAATTAGCAGAAAATGGTCAAAAGATTGCTAGTCTTGGGAACAGGAACCAGCAAATCCCTTCCTGATTCTGATATTAACTGTATCCTGGGAAATCACTTGCTCCATTTTCAGCCTCTGTTTTCCTCCTTTCTCAGCTGAGAATATGAATAGTTATATCCTCTAGCTCTCAGGAACATAGTTAAGGACAGGACTTTGTAAAGTATAAAGTACTACCGAAATCTTAGTAATTAATAATATTTCTAACTTTTAGTTTGATATGATTTATGTTTTACCAAGCTTTTCCATATACACTCTTATTATTTCCTCAGTAAATCCAGTGAGATTAGACAGCTATTATTATGCCTATTTAAATATCACAATATTAAGAGAAAAAATGGGGGAGGAGAGTTTGTCTGAAATCAAAAAGATAGCACTGGGCTAACTGGAAAATTCAGACTTGTGGACTTTTACTTCAAACCACTTTTTAATTCTCTCTGTGTGTGTGTGTGTATGTGTGTGTGTGTGTGTGTTGAGTTTGAGAAAGGAGAGTGAATGTATGTGGAGGTTTGAGAACACAAGCCTCTCAGCTTTATTAATAGCAATGTATGGCCAAATCATTTTCTTTCTTTTGGCATGTTTCATATCCTGTAAAATGCTTTTGGAATAGATCATTTTAAATATTTGTTTAGCTTCAGCACTCTATAACAATTTTATAGAAGTGGGGGTTAATTGTAAACAAAAAGTAATATAAAAATCAATAAAGATAAAAAAAATTGTTAGAATTAAAGCTAGGTGTGAGCTTTAAAACTTAATAACATCTAGAATTTCGCTGATTTACCTATCTTCTGATAAAGAACTCTTAAAAAACCTAATCTCCTACCTTATTATAATATAAAAATGTCTCTTGGAAAATTCTAGGAGGTTCTAACATATTTGAAATTCTCCAAATGATAGTATGCTGACAAATCATGCTCATTTCCAAGGATTAGCCTTGCTCAAATATGAAGTTAGTGATCATCACTAGGCTAGCTCTTTGGTGGCAACTTATTTGTCTATAGAAAACTTTAAGACATAGAAAAATACAAATATTTCTCAGCCCTATGAGACAAATTAGTGATTCTGTTGCATTAGTGACAAAGCAATAAGTCAAGGGCAGAAGTAACTACAAATCATAATTTATAAGCCTCTGTTTAAACAATAATTTTGCTGCTGGTAATTTAATGTGATATCTTTGTCCAGTGACCCATTATGAATAAACATTCTATTTGTGTAACTGAATGACATCAATCCCTATTAATCTTAACATTTTCAGAAATCAAAAGAAAAAGGAAGTTTCAGGCAAGTAAATGGAGAGTTAAAGATCCTTAGTGGGAGGAGTAAATAAAGGAAATGACAAAGAAAGTTTTATGGTGTAACCAAAGACAATAGGAAACATAATTTCTTGAAACAATGACAATTTCACATTACAATGATCTTAATGAAACTTTTTAATCAGACTGTCTTTAATAAAAATACTAAAATATTATAACTGACATTTAAACTTTGTTTAAAACTTTGCCAGCAAGGGCGGAGCTAAGATGGTAGAGTGAAAACGTGACTCTCTGCGTCCTCCTCCGATCTTCTCTCAAACCAACAATAAAATAAGCCTCTGAACTGATCTTCAAGTCAACGAATCCAGAAATATTTGGACACTGCTTTCTGAAGAACTTCATATAAGGTTTATCTAACTGGGACAGAGGGATAAACAGTGGACTTGGGTATAGGCCGGAAATGAGGGTGGGAATCAACTCAGCTCATAGAGGCAGAAACTCCAAACTCCAAACACCTGGAGTATACCTGAGGCACTTGGGATATTCTGCCCTGATTGGGGGCAGGTGTTCTGGCAGACTTGCCTTATTAAGGAATAATCCTGATTTAGTCCTAGCCCCCACCAGCCCAGCACCTTAAGTTAATTCGCCGAATTGTCCCAGGGCAAAGAACTTCAGCCGGCGTTTTTCCGAGCCTTAAAGAGACATCCACGCTGTCTAAAAAAATGAAGAAGCAAAAGAGAGCTCTCACTGTAGACAGCTTTTATCGAGAAAGAAGGGCTGACCCCAGATCCTGAGGTTCTTTTAGGCAAAACTCCAGAGGAAGTTATTAAGGGCCATCACTGGTCCCCTTTTCAAAAGGCCTTTCTGGAAGATTGCATAAAGAACTTCAAAAGAGAGCTGGAGGATAAATGGGAAAATAAATTGAAATTAGTGCAAGGATACAATATCTTGCAAGAAGGATATAATGCCCTGCAAAACAGATATGAAAAAGACATCAGTGTATTGAAAAACAAAATTAGTGAAGTGGAAAAAGAGTGCAATAAAAAGAAAAAATTCAATTGGCCAGTTACAAAAGGAGCTTAAAAAGGTAACTGAAGAAAACAACACTTTAAAAATAAGAATTGAACAAATGCAAGTGAATGACTCAATAAGACTTCAAGAATCAGTCAAACAAAAACAAAAAAATGAAAAAGTAGAAGAAAATATGAAATATCTCCTAGGAAAAACAACTGACTTGGAAAATAGATCTAGGAGAGACAATCTGAGGATTATTAGATTTCCTGAAAGCCATGATGAAAAAAAGAATCTAAACACTATCTTCCAGGAAATCCTGAAAGAAAACTGCCCTGAGATTGTAGAATCAGAAGGCAAAATCACCACTGAAAGAATTCACCTATCAACTCCTGAAAGAGACCCCAAAATTAAAACCCCAAGGAATATTGTGGCTAAATTTCAGGACTACCGCACCAAAGAAAAGATTCTGCTAGCAGCTAGAAAGAAACAATTCAAATACCGAGGATCAATAATTATAATCACACCCGATCTGTCAACCTCCACATTGAAGGATTGAAGAGCCTGGAACCAGATATTCTGAAGGGCAAAGGAACTTGGATTACAGCCAAGAATAACCTATCCAGATAGAATGAGCATTATCCTCCAGGAAAGAAGATGGTCGTTCAATGATAGAGGTGAATTTCACCTATTTCTGATGAAAAGACCAGATTTGAACAAAAAATTTGACCTCCAAACGTAGAACTCAAGAGAAGCATAAAAAGGTAAAAAGGAAAGGACTCTTGAGAACTTTATTTCTACTATGGGGATACTTAAAGTTTGGGGGTATAATTAACTAGATATTACTTTGATAATATGAAAAAGAAAACTAGAGGGGGAAAGGTTGTCATACTGGGGAAAAGAGGGAAAAA